>JBBYHO010508936.1:10075-20759 GCA_038382025.1 Adansonia gregorii | reverse complement strand
ATGCCTATATAAAGGCCACAACATTCTTGTTGTGAACACATTGAACTCAATAAGAAAAGTAACATTTTCTCTATCTTCGTGCCATTGTCTTTTTCTCTCTCTTATAACTATGTTTATTGTTGCTTTACTTGCAAGCCACTAGGCTCACAATTTTCACCAATTTCACAACACTTTATTAGCATGAGTGCTCCAAAAGTAAGGAAAATTGTAAATTAATTGTGTTTTATTTTTATTCAATTGATTTATATCATCATGAAGATATTAATAATTTATTTTGATAAGTAAAATATACTACTTCAAAAGAAATAATAAAAACAGTGGTAATTGGATTTTTGCCCAACTATGAGCAAGCTTTAAGCCACAAAATAGTTATTTATCTAGCCTACAGCTAGTTTAAAAAATATATTTTGGTGAAAAGGCGCCATTACAGCTTGAAAAAGCCAAAAAGGGTTGAAAAACACAAATCTGTAATATTGATGGAGATTGAAGAAAAACTAGAAAGGTTGGTGGCAACCGTTGAGTCTTTGGGAGACCAGAACCATGCCGTTCCAGTTGACACCTTTCAACTTCCCACACTGCATGATCGACGATTAGACACTGTATGACCAATAATTGAACATTTTATAACTAAAGATTGGACCAATCCTAAATACCTTCTTTGTCCATCATCAGTTTCCTCTTTCCTCACTGGTGCCAGAAGCTACCAAGAAAGCCACAAACTACCTCTTAAACGTGAAATAGGAACCTTGGTTTCCTAATGTCTGGAAGACAAGCTATAACAAATATGGCTTGAAGCCAGCTAACAGCGATCTTCAAATAGCCTCGTCACCCTTACAAGTCGCCAATTATGACTGAAACATCAAAACTAGAAAAGCTTAAATTGGTTCATTGGATCCTAAAGAAATTTATCTCTACCAGCCATGTGACATCCCCACGAGGCTAAGCTTTCCTTCCTACTGCCAGTTTTGGCACAATATTCTTAAATCAAATGAACTTTAAAATAAAACACTTAAGCTATTATTCTATGAATGGTATTGCTTTTTGGTTAGACAAGTTCAACCCAAAGTGATGGCAAGGTCCTAACCTAGCCATGACCTCGAATGAACTTGAAAACCACCAGAAGTGGTATATTCACAAAGAAACCCATAGGGTTTCAAGATAGGGACTAGTCTGTAATTTGCCTAAAATGTTTTTACACTTGTTTGGGATATTTTCAAAATTACCTAGAAGGTTAATTAGGTTATGAAAATAGCCTTGACGCATAATTTTCTAGTGCCTTAAGATTGTAATTTTTCAGAATCTAAAGTTTAAGCACTAAATTAAAAATTTTCAAAATTCTAGGGGTTAAATTGTAAATAATGAAAAGTTTAAAGGTTAAAAATGTAATTTTTAAAAATTGAAAGAATTTTTTTTCAAAATTCAAAGGAATCACTCTTGACATTCAAAATTATCAAATTTACTTGTAAATGTCCAAATTTAATTTATTACATGCATATTTACTTAACACCTATTGTGTTATTTATTTAACACCTGAAGTTATCGAACTTATGAGTTATTTTGATCTGCAAGTTATGGTTAAAATTAAGAAGCCAAAATTTCACATCCTATATATAAGTGGATCTAACTACCCATCTTGGTGCTTGGGAAATGGAGATTCACTTGAAAGGTCTAGCATTGTCAAAACCTATCATCGTAGATGTTTAAGCTAAAAGCAAGGCAAATGCTTGGATTTTTTTGAGTGACATATACATGAGAGCTTGATGACTCATTGTTGATCAGTGTGAGACCCTACAGCTCTATGGGTTAGATTTAAAGGGCGATATGATCATATAAAAACCGTGCTCTTCCTTAAGGCCCAACATGATTGGATGCAAATGAAGTTGTAGGACTTCAAGTCAGTGAATGATTATAACCTGGACTTGTATGACATTGTCTTTCGCCTTGAGTTGTATGGGGCCAAATTTTGTGAGGAAGAGCTTTTAAAGAAGATTTTCTTGACTTTCCATGTGCAAAGTTTAATACTCCAGTGATAGTATAAGGCATGTTAGTATAAAACGTATTTAGAGCTGATTGAATACCTCCCTATTATAAGAAAAATGATGAATCATTGCTTAAGAACCATGATACGAAACTTGCTGGGTCCAAAGCATTGCCTGAAGCAAGTGCTAGCTCTACCAAGGGAAATGGCCAAATTAGGGGTTAAAATTGCAAACATGGGTAACTTTTCAAAAAAGATGGTGGTAGTAATAATCGCAATAGGAATCTAGGACCCAATAATGGAAAAAGCAAAAGGCTCCATGGAAAACAACAAGACACATGTCAATATCTTGGTGGAAAAGGGCATTAGTCATGTTGTCATTTGTCTAAACATGTTATGAACTAATACTAGTCTAGCTAGGAAAGCATAGTGAAAGCCATGTAATTGAGACATTCATTTCTAAAACTCTAGTTATAGCTAGCACTACATTTCGAGGTTTATTGATGATCAAGGGAAAAAAATCCAAGAAAGTAGATTAATCGTTGGTGAAACCAAGAACTAGGGTACATGACCTACTTGGTAGATGGATGAGCAGGTTTAGAAGGTTGTCTACTTTATGTTAATCTAGTTAAGATTAGATTATTATGGGTTTTTTCTTATGTTTTGAATAAATATACCTTAAATGATTAAAAAATTCCCAAGGACAATTCTTATTGAATAAAACCAAAAGTTTTATCTTGTATTAATTGGTTTGTCCTTTACTGTTATAATTATTTAGTAATTGTGTTTATTTTTGTTTGATACCTAAAGATGTCACTAGTGCAAATGGGAAAAATCAAGAAAAAGTATGAATTTTGGCTTTTAAACAGTGGAACAATGTATACTATCATCTGCTATAAGTGTTTTTTCTCGAGTGTGACATTATGCAAGGCAAGTGTCTATATTATATTAGGTCCTATTGACCTCATTGATGGCTTAGGTAGTGCCACACTTGTACTACCGAATGGTACCATGCTTTAAATTGAGTCTACATTACTAAGTATAAAATCAAAAAGGAACTTACTTAGCTTTAGAGATATCTTTGGAAATGGATATTACATTGATACACTAGTTAAGGATAAAAGAACTAGTCTCCGCATCATTTTATAAAAGATAGGCCATAAGACCATCTATGAGAAGCTTAAGATTTCAAGTATGGGCATTATTTGGTTCAAATTTGAGCTTACGAATCTTATGCCATTATGTCTTAAAAACTAGTGAATTCCAATGAGTTTAGACTCTTACATGATTGCCTAGATCACGTGGGTGCCACAATGATTGTAGATGGTCTGATGCTTATTTATTATCCACAAATAACCTTGCCTTTGCATGTTTACTTGAATAAAGCTTCGAGTACACTTCCTTAATTATTCGATCAAGAGTATTAAGATAGACCATACGAGTGAATTCATTTCTAAAAGCTTTAATGCATATTATGACTTGTTGGAAATGTAAATATAGCACTCGATCCCACATGTACACGCACAAAAAGGATTGAACCTTGATTTGATAAAATGCATCAAGTCATCATTTGTACCCCTCTTGTTGAAGAAGAAGCTCAACACTTATGTGTGAGGCTATGCTCTTATGCATGTGACAACACTTATTAGATTGCACCCCACTACTAGACTAACATAGTCCCTTATGCAATTAGTTTTAGGTTATGAACTAGATATTTCACACCTTGGCATTTTTAGATATGTAGTGTAAGTGCCTATTGCACCACCAAATAAAAAAATAGGTCCTTAATGGCATCTTGGGATTTACATTGGGTTTAATGTACCATCAATAATTAGGTTTCTAGAGTTTACGATGTGTGATCTCTTTACTGTACTATTCATGAATTGTCATTTCGATAAGACAATGTTTTCATCGATTAGGATATATATTGCTTCATTAGCCACAAAGCAAAAACCAAAGGAAGACATTTCATATTTGAAGAGCATTTATCTCGTTTAGCTCTAAGGACCTATGAGTGTGAAAATGGGGTATAGAAAATTATACATCAGTAAAAAATTGCAAACCAACTTCCTTATGTATTTAATAATGCTATAAGGATCACAAAGTCTTATATCCCTACTATGAAAGCTCCAACTAGGATTGATGTCCTTGATAAACTGGTGCCAATCAATCAAGATGGCACATACTAGAACCATGGATGCCTAATAGGATCGAAAAACATTATTCCTCAAAAATGAAAGGAAGGAATTTAGAATTCACTCTCAAAAAGCTCGCTTCTAAAAACCCTAGCATTGAGCATACTCCAAATGCATGATGCTCCTGAATAAGTAACCCGTGACAGGATCACTAACTTAGGAAATATTGAATTTCCTATTGCCTACTATAATAAGGTTTGTGATCGAAATGAAATTATCATTGATAGTATGTTTGCATACTTAGTAACTCAGGATATTATGCATAATAACTCAAGATATTATGCATAATGATATGAACTATGATCTATGAACGAATGTCGCAAGATTAGCCTAGATAGAAAGAAACAGTAGTAGCTGGATTGGCTTTCTTAGCTAAGTGTGAGGTTTTTGGGCCTGTTGCTCGAACCCCAACAATGTAAAGCCCTTTGGATATAAATAGTTTTATCTACAAAGTAAACAAAAATAACAAAGTCATGAGGTACAAAGCCTGACTCGTAGCCTAAAGATTTTGTTAGAGATCTATGATTAATTACGATGAGACACATTCACTGGCAATGGATATGATCATATTTCATTTCATAATTAGTTTAGCAGTCTTAGAGAGACTTAATATGCGTCTAACGAATGTAATAATGGCGTATCTTTATAGTTATTTAGATTTTGATATTTATATGAAGATTTTTGAGAGATGCAAAATGCTTGAAGCATCCACTCCCCACAACTTATTCTCAATAAAGTTAGAAAGATCTTGTATAGGCTAAAACAATTTGGCTGTATGTGGTATCAACATGCTTAAGCAAGTATTATATTGGAAAAGGATACAAAAATTATCATATCTACCCATGTGTGTTCATTAAGAAATCAGGTAATGGATTTGTTATGGTATAGTTTATGTCAATAGAGTAAATTTGATAGGGACTCCTAAAAAGTTAAATGAAATTACCAAGCACCTTAAGAGGGAGATCAAAGTTAAGGATTTATGAAGAACCAAATTATGTCTTGGTATTGAGCTTGAGCGTAAGGAAAATGAAATAGTTGTCTATCAGTTGGCTTATAACGAGCGACTGTTTAAAAGATTTTATATGGAGAAAGCTCATCCATTGAGTGCACCTATGGTATTGAGGTCTCTTGAACTTGAAAATAACCTTTTTTTTCTTAGGAACCAAATAAGGAAGTACTCAGTTTTGAAATATAACATCTTAAGGCAATAGAGGTATTAATGTACTTGACACAATATACGAGCCCAATATTGCCTTTGCAGTAGATCTTTTAGGAAGATTTAGTTTTAAGCCAATAAAGAGACACTGGAATAGGATTACGCATATCTTCCGTTATCTTCATGGAACCATGGACTTGGGTTTATTCTATTCCGATGAATCCACTAATTCAAGGTTAGCTGCATATGTTGATTTAAGATACAAGTCTGATATGCATAAAGCTCACTCACAAACTAGTTATTTATTTTGTTATAACGATACTGCCATATCTTAGTGATCTACTGAACAAACATTAATAGCAACGTCCTCCATGCATTCTGAGATTATCATCCTCTACGAGGCTAGAGAAAGTGCATTTGGTTAAGATCTTTTGTATCTTATGCACACAATTCATATGGTATCACACCGGTTATAGATTCACTCACAGTTATTTAAGAGGATGATGCTGCTGGTATAGCACAAATTGAGGGTCGATATTAAGGGAAATAGGGCTAGGCACATCTCATCAAAGGTTTTATGTACACATGAACTGCAAAAAAGTTAACAAGTTATTGTCAAACAAATTAGCTCCTTTAATAATCTTATACACCTATTTACCAAAACATTGCAAATGTTAACCTTTGCAAAACTTCAATATGGCATTGGTATAAGGCAAGCATAGAAGGTGCAAGGTTGTTTGTCCTTGAAGTGATATACCTAAAAATATTGACCCCTAATGTGGTCACTAGGTACAATTGAGGGGAGTATTACATGGGCTATACACTATACTCTTTTTCCCTTTTGATCAATTTTTATCTTATTGGGTTTTTTGACTTAAGGTTTTTAATGAGGTAGTAAGGGTAGGCCCAGTTAGGAAATAATGGTTCATCTAAAAGAGGGTGTTATGAAAGATTGGACTTATCATAACTAAAGATTTTCTAATATTCTAATTATAATTGCAAAATTGTAATCTCTTAATTTTCTAATGACGATTATAGGATTGTAATTTTCGTAATTTGATTTTGTATAATCAATACAAACCTAGCTTGATGCCTATATAAAGGCCATAACATTCTTATTATAAACACACTAAATTGAATAAGAAAAAGTAGCATTTTCTCTATGTTTGTGCCATTATCCCTCTTTTTCTCACTCATATAATTGTGTTTATTGTCACTTTACTTGCAAGCCACTAGGCTCACCAATTTCCACCATTTTCAAAACAATATATATTATGCCTATTTTTAGGTTTAAACTTCATAATTTTTAATCCTGTTAATATTAATTAACATAAATGTATTAGACTAATTACTATTTTTAGACCTTTTTTTTTACCTAAATAAACTTAAAGGTATAATGACCTTTTTTTTTTTTTTTACATAAAGCGTTTTTATAACTTGATAACAAAGCCTTAACGAGCCCAATATAACAATAAAAATACATTTTTAATGACTGCATTTCCTTTAACAACAAGTTTTTTGTGGGTGTTTGATTTATGTCTTACTTTCCACTCACATATCTCTGACCCCATTTGATTGTATAATGAAGAAATGAAAGATAAGATTGAAAGATTTGTTGTAATTGTTCTTTCCTTCTCATCAATTGGTTGTGTCTCTAAATCAAATGTCTATTAACACCAATTCAACTGTTGTTGTTGTAGCTATGCAACAGTCTCAAAGTTTATCAAGTGAAAGTGTGAAATATTCATTAAAATGCACGCCTTTTATTCCCAGGCTTGAGATATCAACTGGTTTCATAGGTTGTTCAAAAGTTTCAGACTTTATCTCAAATATTTGGTAAGTTCTACTTTTATAGCTAAAAAATATATCTAAAATACGTGTCATTGCCTTTCTTCTGATGCCAAAGAAACCAACATGCATGTATGCTAATTTTGTTTATTTCCAAAATTTAAATGGAGTTTTTAATGAAAGAGTCATTCTCATCAAGTTTTTCTTGTCTAATAACGTAGTAGTTAAATTCTATACAATTACTATTCCAAGTGGTTTAGCTTTGTTCGTGTTCAATCATCATTTTCTTTAAAGAACTCATGTCCATAGGAAAATATGATCCTTAAATATATGAAAAAAACTTAGAAAAAAATTAAATATACTTGAGCCAAACATGTATCTATATTCGATACTCACTCACACTCGATAAAACTCTAAGATTGTTGTCATGCTATTTTTAAAATGGTTTAATGATACATTAAATAATGTATCTCTTAAATTCTTGCACTAAATTATGGTTGTTATTGTGCATAGTAGTAAGCAAGGGTTGAATTCACGAAGATTGTTCTTATTTATAAGTTATTGATGCAAAACTATAATATGACATATGACTAAACAAATCAAAAGACTTCATAAAAAGAATAAATTAAATATTATGGGGGTTCATTGTGTTAGATGCAAATAAAATAAGAAATATAAAAGCAAAAGTAAAGCTAAAGTTTTAAGAAAACAAAATTTTATTTCTAACAAAGTAACAATAATGATAAAAAGTATGGTTAAGGAATCATTTGCCACCACTAAGCATAAACTACAAATCAATATTAGAATTATCTCTAATTCTCTATTGAAACTACCAATCATATATAGTAATAAGCTTTGCTACACCAATCTTTCTTTAGTTTTTCATTTAATAGGACAAGCTCTTTATTTAATCCTTAACTATTAAATAACCTAGAATAAACTCTTTAGATTTAATTTATTAGAAGCTTTAAGATAAGAAAGATAGGTTGATCTAAGCAAGAAATGCTCAAGCTCGGATTATTTAAGTTATGTTCTGCATTGTAGTTAACAAAAACTTAACCATAATCATTGATCACAAACTACTACAAAAGAATAGGAAAATAAGACAATAATGAATCAAGATTTCTAATCTAGCAATAGATAATTATCAAGGTCTATTTAGTTTCGCACTTAAACAAAACAAGATAAGAAGCATAGTCTGTTTTTATGGAAGAACATAAATAATTTCAATTGATAATTATTGAATAATTCTAAAAATTAATTACAAAGTCATGTCTAAGGCTTTGAATTCACCTTTAACCATAAAAAAAATTAGCTGCACATGTTTGATTTGTTCACTAATAGATTAATAAGAAAATTCTAGCAAGAGAAAAGAAAAAGAAAAGAAAAGAGAGAAAGAATAAACTCATGTATGGTGCTGGTTGTAGTTTCCTTTAGGTTTTCTCCTCATTGTGCTCTTAGCTTGCTTTTAATTCTAATTTTTTTTTCTTGGAATGCCAAAGTTAAGTCTTTATTTATAGAGGCTAAAAACCTTATATTGGAATATCTTATTCAAAGGAAGAAATCTAGATGTCACCTTCAAGGCAGATTTGGTTGACCAATTCAATTGCTTTTGAGGCAAGTATCTGCCTATTAATTAGAGTGCAAGAATCAAGCCTTTACTCTAGAATCTAATCTTTTTAACTTCAGTATCTTCTTCCATATTTATGAGTTTGATATTTTAAGGTCATTAACATTTTCATTAACATGTTTTTGCTTAATTCTCTAAATTAAATCTGAAATTGAAAAACAAACATAAGTAAAAAAATAAAGATAGAAAACATAATAAAAACTAATAATAGAAAGTGTATAAATATGTGATTTATGAATTTCTCAAATACCCCTTTAGTTAGCTTTTGCTAGCCCTTGAGCAAAACAAAATAAAAAAAAAAAGAAAATCTAATGTAATCCGTGTTTGTAGGAAATCATGGTGGCATTTAGCATGTGACACAAGCCTTTCAACCCCTACATATCCTTGGTGGACAAATTTACTCTTACAAGGGCTTACTAGAATGATACCCACTAACATTAGAAACATAAGAAAAACTAAAATAGTGTAAAATTATTATCTTTCCAATAGAAAGCAAAACTAGAGTTGAACAAGGCTTATAACTAGTGAATTGTTTAAACAATTTCATAAAAAATCATGCATGAATTTTTATGGTTTAAGTTAGGCCATCATTAATATGACATATCTTAATCAAAATATTGCACATTCAAACTTAATCTCAACTTCTCATATGGGATACTCCTATGATTTTCCTTTTTTATAGCAATGGTAAACTGATTGCACTCAAATCATTCTCATGAAAGTAGTCCTACCATATGCTTGCTTGTCTGCCCATTCTACATTATTAGTAACATGCAACTCCGTGAATCAAGAGGCCTTTGTTCAAGGTTGTGATGGGCTATAAGGTATAAGTAAAAAGAAAATAATGATAAGGAAACTAGAAAAAATCCCAAAGAATTAGTAGAACAAAATATAAACAAGTAGAGCATCGCATCTTGTTGGCATTTCATTCTCAATATATTGAACTCCACTAAAACTTCATATCTTGAACTTCAATGCACCATGCACATCTTTTATTTTACTTTATTTTATTTTTTTCCTTTTTTTCTTTTGTTTTTTTCTTTTTTATTCAAAAGATGGGTTGTATGATACATCGATACAAACATGTTTGAGATAACTCTTTATTATCCACCAAACAGCGTCCTATAAACAACAAGAATTTTACAAAACTAATTCTTTAAATCTTTAAACACAACATACATAAATTCCAATAAAACATAAGATCCCATAGCTTACTCTACTAACCCCTTATAATTAAGGTAGATATTTGTTTTTTTGAGTTAAAAGGTCAAATATATGAGTTTCATGAGTAAGAAAGCCTATTTAAGTTAAATGGCTATCTAATGGATAAAAACATTTAGGGGTAGGCAATTTGGTTGTAGTGGTATCAAGCCTATTGCCTCAATCGTATCCATGTCATCACATATATAAATATAGTCTCAAACAATTTAATGCAAGTTCAAGAGAAACATGTAATCATGAGAGCACATATGGAAAGAAATTGGATTGATATACATACTGTATAAATCATATAGGCTTAACACTCATAATGATATCTATACAAGTCGATCTTAAGTCTAAACATGTTTTTTTCTTAATCAATATATCATATTAACATTGGCTTATGAAGAATGACATTTTAAGCTTAATTCTCATGAAGTTCCTTTTCATTAATAACCAACTAGACCTACTCAGTTCATTTCTCATCATTATATTGAAAATAACTAAAACAAACAAATAAACAAAAAAATTTTAACTAAGGACTCAAAACAGTAACCTAAAAAAGAAAAACTTAAGACAAAACACGCTTGCTATAGTTAAAGCAATACTAAAAAGGATAAAAAAATCCTAAATCTTCCCCTATAGTTAATCCTTACACTGTCCTTAATGTAAAACTCTCACCTTGAATGAAAGACCAAGTGCATACGAGTAAGAAAATATAAACAATAAAAAATAGA
>JBBYHO010508884.1:0-20771 GCA_038382025.1 Adansonia gregorii | reverse complement strand
TACCATCGTTGAGGTTACTGAACATGTCAAAAAATTGTTTTAATGGTAGAATTCCCTCATCTTTCGGTGCTACGAGTAGGCCCCCCGTTCTGTCAACTTTGGATGTCAGCAATAACCAACTTTCTGGTACGATCCCGAAGTGGATGGGAAATATGTCTTCTTTGCAGACAATTATCATGTCCAATAATTCCCTTGAAGGCACAATCCCTGTCGAGTTCTGTCGACTTGATCTTATACTTTTAGATCTTTCGGTTAATAATATCTCTGGGAGTCTACCATTTTGTTTTGGCCCTTCGAATATTAGACAAGTTCATTCGTCTAAAAATAGGTTACGGGGAGGCTTACCAGTAGCACTTCGTAACAGTTCTACCTTGGTGACATTAGATATCAGTGATAACTTCTTAAATGGTAGCATTCCAAGTTGGATTGGAGGACTTTCAGAGTTGAGTTATCTTCTCTTAAGCAACAACAACTTTGAAGGGGGGGTCCCAATGGAGTTATGCAACTTGAGTCACTTGAGCTTGATTAATCTATCTCATAACAATCTTTCTGGTCGTATTCCCTCTTGCCTAAAAATTATGACCCTCCAGGATGTATCAGAAGATTATGTTCATAATCTTACTGATGCAATTGATGACAATGAATTCTCATTCTATGAACCAATAGAATTCTCAATAAAGAATGTGCATCTCTCTTTCAAGGGGATGAGAACCCTGCCATACATGTCTGGAATTGATCTCTCTTGCAACAAACTGGTTGGTGAGATTCCTTCTGAATTTGGAAACTTCTACAAGATGCTTGTGTTGAACTTGTCTCACAATAGTTTGATAGGACCGATCCCACCAACATTTGCTAACCTCAGGGAAATCGAAAGTCTAGATCTTTCTTACAACCACTTGAACGGGACTATCCCTCCGCAACTTGTGGGGTTAACTTTTTTGTCTTGTTTCAATGTGTCATTCAATAACTTATCTGGAAGGGCACCAGTCAGAACTGCAGAATTTGGAACATTTGATGAAAGCAGCTACAGGGGAAATCGTTTTCTTTGCGGTGAACCATTGCCAAAGTGCACAGATGCCGAACCACCATCACCAATGACAAATCTTTTAATCTACAACAAAGAAGATGATGGTTCAATCGACATGGGCGTGTTTTATGTGAGTTTCATCGTGTCTTACATAGTAATGTTGTTGGCCACTGTTGCTGTGCTTTACATAAATCCCTACTGGAGACAAGCATGGTTCTATCGTGTGGAAATCATCACCACTTCCTGCTATTATTTTGTGGTAGACAATGTTCTCCCTAGACGATTTCATTGTGGAAATAGGTAGCCGAGCAAAATATGTAATCGACCAGACAAGCAAGTGTTGCATATACTCGTAGTTCTTGGCTTTTTAATGAAAGAACAGAAGGGAATTAGTGATGTCGATTTAATTTACACCTCCTAGTCAATCAATTCTTATAGCAAAGTTCTCTTTCTCTCAAATAAGATTTTTGCCTTAACGTTGAAGCTAGCAAGCTTAGAACAAAAGTCAGTCCTAGTGTACCAGACCTTTCTATTTACACTTTTTCATCAGGTTTTTCAGTCACTTATTTGTCTGTTACCTACAAATATCATTAAACACTGTCAGTCATTCTATTAGTAGCAATTCACTAGTTGAATTGGTGTCTTTTGAATTAAGATTATTTTATATTACCTCTGAAAAAAACTTAGATTGAAAATAATATAATCATTTGGCTTCAAAATTACAATTCCAAATTGCAAAATCACCAAAAAAAATAAAATAGACTTTTAATTTGGACTTAGAAACACGACTTCTGAATAAAGATATTCAAAGTTAGAATTGGAACGATCACAGTGGGAGTCCAACCCACGACCTTTTAATCCGAAGACTAACGCGCTAATCCAATGCTATATGCGGTCTTTGGGTATCAGACTTCGAACACATTTCGCATTCTGTATATGTCCTCTACTTTGGACTTGAGACTTTGAATTAGGCAACTCCAAAGTCCCATGTCGGCTTTCAGAAGATCAGTCTGTTGCAGCAGGCTCAAAGGGGTCGGGCATAATAAGGCTAGGCTACATGCAAGGAATGAAACCTTATGGCTAGGGAGCATGTATCTCCTCATGTAGTGTACAGCTTTTTTGATTAGCCTTTTTAATTATTTCGGCTTCGTTTGAATATCATCTCGATGGGCTCTGCATTTGGATACCATGATGGATTGCTGTCTTCCTGTGTTTAAAGCTGCATTCGGCTAAATTAGTTAGATTTGGTTCCAATCTTATAATTATTTCCTTAAAAAAAGAAAAAAAAGAAAAAAAAAAAACATTGGAGAGCAGCTGGCCTACTACTAGTAGTAGCCATATTTCTGAAGTAACGCAAAATTTTAAGAGAAACCTAACATAAGAACAGCAAGAATTTAAACATAAATACCGTACAAAATAAAATACACCCAAAGCAAAGGGCCCCTTCAGAAAACTGTCCCTGCTGCTCCTTGCCTGCCAAGTAAAAAAGAGGTTTAAATTACAGGCAGACCATTTTCAAACCCCCATGGCTCTCAACTAACTGTAATCTTAGCAATACAAATGCATGGTCAAGTTCCTAATCTGTAAAACTTCAGCTTATATCTTAACAGACAGCCTACATTTATGCCCTAATCACGTATTCCCTATATTTCTAGGAAATTAGCTGATTAGTTTCCTGACATTCATGTGTACAATCACTGCTTTCCACCACTAGAACTAGAAGCATCAAACTTGGGGTGGTGAACCTGATGAACATAAAGCATAAAGGAGATGGCGGGTCACGCCTATACTCGACATTTGTTCTCTTTTCCAAACTATCTGCATGATATACGTGCCCACAAATTAGTACTGCCACAACATAGAATTCACCAGAACCCAGCGTATTTCCAAGAAAATAAGGCCTCCATCTCAAATGCTTCTGACAGATGCCGCAGATCATCTTCACCTTTTAAAGTGATACTGCATCCGTCACCAATGAACTAGACCTAATTCTTTCCGGTCTGCCAAATGCTTTTGCCCTACCATCTGCATAGTTGGAAAACTGATGTCAATATTGGCAAAACTGTAAGCAGATGACATTGAAAATTATAAGCTACAAAATAGGCTTAAACTGAAAGTCAAACTAAAATCACTTCTTTTTTATTTTGGTTCAAATAAAACCAATTCTTTTGAAGCTCAAATAATCCAATTCTTTATTTCTCTAAACAAAGACCAAAATAAAGAACACGACTTCTTTAAATTTTGCTGAGAGTTTGATTCTATAAAGTTATTTGACCTATGAATCCCAGCATCTTGTTTTACCATTTATGTAATGATATTGATGCGATAAAAATTCACTTCCCAACTGTCACATGCTATTGGGAGAAAAAAAAAAAAAAAGATCACCGGCGGAAAACAAATAAAAGATGCATGCAACCTGCAAAGCGTCCAAACTGCGGGTTGTATTGACTGAACTTGAAGGATAATTTTCATCACATAAAGGACCAATCTTTCCACGAGAAATTGGTGGATGAACAGGGCTGCCAGAGTTTCGGCGTGAGTAGGGACGACCATAGTAATGGAGTGATCGTTTTAAAAATATTGAATGTCCAAGATTGTAATGACACTGAGCAACAGAAGAGTTGGAATTAAGTTGCTTCATGGAACTATCTCCAACATCGATGCCAGCATCCAAATTCAGAGAATGCTAAAAAAGGAAAAAGAAAGAAATCAACGAAACCATGCAAATCATTCAGTTGACAAAACGATGGAAGAACAAAAGCATAAAGATATCTAAGAACTATGAGGTCCCCAATCTTCCTACCCAAAATTAAAAAAAAAAAAATGGAGAAAGAAAATTTTCAAAAATGAATGAAGAAAAGAACAAAGCCTCTTTGGATAATAACTCCATTCCTGACAAGAACAGCATGTCCTCTGCAATATTCAATAAAAAGCACAATGATTATTCACATTCTAACTGTTTACATTTAAGTGGGAGAGAATTCTTAGCTATTTCACAATATCAGCTTATTAAGCTGAAGATATAAACAATCTATTGCACAAACATAGACCATTATGATCACCAGACTTTCATCATGACCACTATGTTAAACCAAAAAAGGAGGATAAAAATTCATAAATAAATGTAGCAAATAATAATAATAATAATAACAATAATAATGCAAACAAATGGTAAACTTAAATGATAAGTATAAATAAAAAAAAAGACTATTGCAGTTTCCTTTCTAAACTAAAGAGGTGCACATCAACTTAATAATATAATATATATATTATATTTTATATATATATATATATATGTATAACTTCACATGGTTGTGATCCAAATTTGATTGTCTTGTAAGGAGGAATTGATGATGGAGAAGCACAAAAGCTTGCTATATTCAAAGGTCTTCAAAATGCTTAGAAGATACCACGTATAGACACTCAATCCGGAAGTCATAAATTCAAAAATAAGACCTAAAACAGCTTGAAAGGCATGCTTGCACCCACATTGTTTCCGATCAAATAAATCACAGAAAATTGACAAAGAATATGAACAGAGTAGACTATATCAAAAGTAATAATATTAATTATGGTAGATTGCGAAACTGTTTAACCTATTGTAATCTGTATAATTACATCAATCATCCTTCTCAATAAATGTTAAGTTTTCCGATTCATAGCTACAATAACATGAAAACTTCACAATATTTATCAACAGAATTCTCTAAGTTTCACAATAGCAAGTAAGCTTGTATGATCAAAATACAATGTAACACGGACATTGCATAAAAGAGCAAAGAAGCTGGACAAAGCTTTGTCCAGCCGAACATCTGGGTGATGCAACATGCATTGAAGATTATTAAAAAGAAGGTTTGAAAGCCGACTGCCAGCAATTAATCAACTGCCTTCTCTCACATAGCTTAGTTTTCCATTTTTATGTCAAACACTTTTGACCTTTTTATTATCTGATATCAAGCTTTCATAACTAAAGCACCCTAAAGGCCGAAAACATACATCGACAAAACTAACCACGCAAGGGCCCCATTCTCTTGAAATATAAGCATACACTTGTCTGACCTATTTACCAGCAAAATGAATCTCCTTTCCTCTTCAAATCTCTTAATCCATAGAATCCCACAAATTTAGTAAATAATCCATATCAAATAGTCATAAGAAAACAAGTATTCCTAATATCAATGGGCAAAAGAAAAGTAGCTTCAATTAGCAATAAAAGAAATTAAAACCAGGAGAAATCAATAGAGAAAACAACAAGCAGGAATTTAAGTAATCCCAATTTATTAACGAAGTGACCCACATCAAATACTGAAGGGAAACAAGTACAAAAAATAAAATAAAATAAAATAAAACTTTCAACAAACCTAACCCCCATTTCTTTTTCTCGAACTGAAAACTGATTAACACAATTTTTTTAAAAGAGAAAAGGAAAAACGAAGAAGCGGCATAGTAATTTTAATTCTGTTCTCAAGGATTATTACACCCAAATTCTTACAAAATTGGCCAACATTTTTCATGTACCCAAAACTAAAAAGAAAAAAAAAGTCCCAAACTTGATTGAAACGATAAACAGAAAAGGAAACGTACCCGAAGAAGAAGGAAGGTCGAGATTATTATGTTGAGAATCCTTCTTTCTCTTCCCCACTATAATTAATCGAGAAAAAAAACCAATATTATAATTATTATTATTATAAAAAACTAGAAGAGAAACGAACGAAGACGTGCCAGTAAATGACATGACCAACTCCATAGTTTCTGACTTTCAAGGTGTTTCATGAAAAAAAAAAAAAAGCCGGTAAATCCATAAAAATACGTGACATATTTTTCATATGGTTAGTTTGTTCATTTCGAAAACATGAGATCTTCGTCTTACCATCTGAATTCTATAATAACCTCTTCAACTTTAACCCAAAAATAACCTCCTTTAGAGTGACAACTGACCAGACACAAAATGCTCCAATTTGGCTCGATAAAATATATATATATATATATATATCATGCTTTAGCGTTCGAAAATAATTAATTTATTTGAACTCTACTTTTTCAATTACAAAGAATTTGAGATTCTCTATGAATTCCAAGTTTGTATATTTTAGTATTTATTGGTGTAAAAGCTTATATTTATAAAAAAAAAAAAAAATTCTTATACCGTGCACTTCACTGTTAACCTTTTTTTTTTAAGACTTGCAAATTTTCTTTTCTATTTTAGAATTTTAAAGAATAAAATAATTCAATGTTTTTAATGTAATCGGTATTCTTATTTATAAATTAAATTATTTATATTAATAATAAAAATATTTATAATTATAATTTATGAATACAATAGACAATGATATGTCTCAATCCACTTTCATCAATCCAAAATTTTCTAATATTTGTATTATATATATAATATTTAAAAAAATTAAAAATTCAATAAGAATCCTTGAGTGATTCTAGTAAGGAGTTAAGTATCCTAAAATTTAAACTAGATTCAACTTATTAGTCAATTAACTTGAGCTCAATTCAACCATAAACAAATTGAATTCGGTTGAATCAAATCCAAATAATTTAGTAGTCTTGCCTCATGTTCCTTTCCATTTCATATTTTTTAAAAATGTTTAATTTAGATAATTAATTTCAAGGTCGACGACTTTGATCATACAGAAGTGAGCAACGCTTTGCCATGCACATGCATTTTATTCTCTCGCCGATTCTGTCTTCGAAAAAAGAGGAGATTCTTGAGAATTTACTTTTCTGTAACAGCAAAATACGAAGAGGATAATTGCAAGTAAGTAGGAAGACATGACATGAGTTACCGTCAATTTTTTTTTTTTCAAAACTTAGCTCGGAAGCCTATATAAACTATGGTACAAAAATTGAAATTTTCTTGGCTTTATCCAAATGGAATTTCTTACCGCAAAGCATCTAAATCCTTATCTCAATTTTCCTAACTGCCCTGTTTGTCACGTGAAATATGATTTTCTTTCCGAAAACAATTTTTGAAAAATATATATATTTAAAAAGAATTAATATTTTGTGTTGTTTGGATTAGGTCATTTGTCTAGCAGATAGCTATGGTTTCGATTTTTTTAAAATTTTTTTATTTAAATTTGAATCGAATCAATTCAAAAACTTATATTAATATTTCAAAATATTAAAATAAAACTTTATATTAATATTTATATATTTTATAATTAAATTTAAATAATAAATTTATTAACAAATAATAATTGGAGTCAATCTGATTACAAAATATTAAATTCATGATCTAATCCAATACAATGATTTGTACAAAATATTTTAATAACTATTTGACTTTTTTTTAATGAGCATTGATATAAAAATAATCGATCTCCTTGTTTAAAAATCGAAGTTTCTTGCTTTACTTAAAAAAAGATTGATGCCTAAACTTGAGGAGATTGATCAATCTTATTTTACTTAATCTTTTCGAAAAATATGTTATAACTTTTCAAAAGCATATATTTTTTTAAAAAAATTAATTTATGGTTGACCAACATACTTTTTGCAAAATAAATACACCAAACTTTAAAAATTATTTTTCAAAAGACATTTTCTGCCATATAAACAAATGCTAGAAGTGTCAGTATGTAACACGCATGTTCTTTCCATTGTTATGAGTTTATCCCTAATCTAAAGTGTAATACTTACCCCTTTCGTTAGAAAATTGCTACCACATGATTCAAGTTAAAGTAGTTGAAAAGAATTATAGTGTAGTAGAAATTCTTCCCGGCTTCGCCGGGGAATTTTTAATATTTTTAAAGATTTAATTAAATTAATAATTATAAAAGTTTAAGTTGAATCATATTAAAGAATTATCATTTGTTTAAATAAAGTTTTGTATTTAAAAATCTTTAAGTACATAATTTGATGTTAAAATTGAATTATTATAATAAATTATGCATAATATAAAATGAATTATAAATTTACATAAATTTATAATACTTTGAAAAAAAATGTGAACATAAACATATACAAGCATATAAATTTTTCTCTAAATTGAATAACAAATTATACAAAATATGTCATGTATCGAGATATGACATGAACATAACATAAATATATAATTTTTTCTCTAAGTTGAATCATGATGATAGATTATGCAAAATATAAGATGAATCAAAATACAATACAAATATAAAAAATAATTACAACACAGCAAGAATATGATACAAATATACTAACATATCGAAATATATGTAAATGCATTTTACATGCATTTAACCATTTTGTTAACGAGCATAATAATGTTGTTAATGAGCATAATGTGATCAAAATTCTGCTAACCAACTTTATCAATTGTGGGACTGCATAATATGACCAATATTGCATGACTACAAAGTTTTGCCAATTTACTTTTAAATTGTACACCTACATAATATTGTCATAAATTTACTAATTATTGGCATATAAAAATTCATATAAATTTATAATACTTTTGAACACTCAAAAAATAACACAAATACAAACACGTTATGGACACATATATTTTTATTAAATTGAATCATTATGAAAAAATATGCTACTCATTAAATGAGGTATAACACGATCCTGGTAGGAAAACACAATTTTTTTAAATTATATCACAAATATCAATTATGCAAAATATAAGATAAACTAAGATACGATACAAATATAACATATATAAAAAAATAAGAACACAATATGAAAAATAATATAAATATGATACGAATACATGAACATGTTAAAATATACATTAACAAATAATTAACATGTAAAAATTGTGCAAATTTCAATATTTTAACTTGCAAAAAATAACTTGAACAATGAACATAACATATATAAAAAAATAATTAAAATAAACATAAAAATAATATGAACATAATATAAATAAAAAAACATGTAAAAATATACATAAAATTTATATACGAATGCGCCAACATGACACGAACATAATTTTTTTCTAAATTGAATCACAATAGTAAACTATATAAAATATGAGATAAATTGAAATATGATATGAAAATAGCATAGGAATAAAAATTAAAAACACAATACGAAAATAGCACAAATACGATACAAATACACGGACGTGCCAAATATATATATATAACTAATTTTGACATGTGTAAAATTTAAATTTATAATACTTTGAACATAAAAAAAAAAAAGAAACTCAAACGTGAACGAAAAGAATTTTCTAAATTGAATCACCCTGATCAATGTGTAAAATATATCATAAATTAAGACATGATAGAACATATAAATTTTTCTCTAAATTGAAGCACAATAATAAATTATGTAAAATATCTGATGACTTGTGACACTACACAAATAGAACATAAGCAAAATAATTAAAACAAATAAAAAATAATATAAATATGATATAAATACACAAACATATCAAAACATATATATAATATTATATAAATTTATAATATTTTAAATAATAAAAAATAATATAAACATAAATACAAACATAGTTTTTCTTCCTTTTCCTTTTCTCTCTCCTTCCTTTCTTTCTTTCCTTTTTCTTTTCTTTTGTGTAGTTCAAAATATATATATATATGTCAGATTCTATCCTCATTTTTCTACGGTTTATATTAATACAAATTATAATATATGGTAACAATCAATCTCCCTTGTGAATATATCCATAATTGTAAAATAAAATTATGAATGTAGTTGCCGAAACCAATGTTAAAAAAACCATTATCAAAGACTACCAAATCCCCTCTCTGATCCCACCATGTTTTTGCACACTTTTTTTTTCAAACGTCAACAAAGGATTGCGTCAAAAGCACCCAAAGGGCTTTTTTTTTTTTTATAAATTTTAAACAACATAATTTTCATTTGGTGCTGTTGCTCAGTTATACCTTAAAGTCTTTCCCAGTTGAGAAGCGATTCGCAGGCATTTCCCATTTTTTATTTTTTATTTTTTTTTCCGTATAGATTGCCAACTTAACTTAATCCCATAAATAATATTTTTAATTTTGAATGGATGAATCATCTGTCATTGGTCTAATCTGGCGTGGATTTGAGATTGTTGTTTCAGAATATATATATATATATATATTTTTAACGATGAATGTGAAATTTGCCAAATGAGTTTGTGCCATGTTCTGGCTAGTTTTGATAAGATTCAGTGACCAGGGAAAATGAATTGTCCATTACCAATTGGCGGCCCCAGTGGGTGTGGATAAGTGCACCATTTCGATGGCAATCGCCTACGTTGTTTGGAGTATTCCTGTTGTTCATCAGAACACAACTTTCTGTTTTAAAAAAATATATAGAATTTCTTTCACCGCATAGTGTCTGATTGATTTGTATGCGATTAACCATTTGAGAAACTAGTAAAAAATATTAAAATTTTAATTAAAACAATAATATTAAAATTACCTACATATTTTTATATTTAAAAAATATCTACTTCCCCTTCACAATCTATCTAGTTAATTTTTTTAAATAATTTTCACTTTCTTTTAATTTACAGAATAAATGTACGTATTATAATATATATATATTATATAATATATATATATAAACTAGCTAAACTAAAGGAATAGAAACGTGACCTGATGAAAGGCCCGGACATTGCTTTTAATATTGCAAAAAAATTATAGACACGGAGTCCATGGTCCATCTCTTTCTCATGTCAATACTAAGACAACCCTAAATTTCATGTTCAAATAAAAGCAATTGGGTCTGACTGATTTAATTCGGTTCAGATTCTAATTTACTCTGCTCTAGCTAGCTATATTTTTGCTATTATTAATTTATCTAGATTCAAGAGCTACCATTTTACCCCTTTGACAGTCTCATATATAGTTTTCTTTACATAAAAAAAAATATCATTAAATTTTTCATACAAAATGGGATAATTCTTTTTCCTTTAATAATTTTTTAAAGTATATTCTCAAGAATAGAGCATCAGATATTAACAAAAAAAATTAATTTTTTTATGGTTGGGTATTAATTGATAAATAATAACTAATTATTAGGATTTAAATCAAATTAGAATGAGATGTTTTTTTATGATAATAATATAAAATTTTTTATTTACGAAAATAGGTCAAATCAAATTATTTATAGAAATAATTTAATTTTTTAAATTAATTAAAAAATTGTTATTTGAAATAATAATTTCTCAATTTACAAATTTTAGCTGAAAATTTTTCAAATCAGATGACTATTTCTCAACTTATTGTAAGAAATCGTCAAATGAAATGACGATTTCTCAATTAATTTGAAAACAATTACAAAATTTGATGATCGGAGACCAAAATTTGAAGAAACAATTGAGAAATTGCTATGGCGATTTCCCACCTATGGGATTTTTTTCTATCTTTTTGTTCTTTTATTTTTTTATCTTTTTGTTCAATTATAAGGGTCACTTAACCGTGACCCTTATAATTTAGGCTGCAGCAGCCTTTACAGAGGGATATGACTTCTGTCATACCCCTTAATGTCACGGGTATTTTGCCCGTGACCTTTGTTTGATAGAGGGAAAAAGGGAGCCCTCTATAAAAAGAGCTCCCTCTTTCCTCTTCTCGATATAACTATAACGAGAAAAAAATTTTGAGAAGAATATAATCAAGTTAAGGTGTTCTTGAAAGTTAAGTAATTGAGTTAAAGCTTTTTTACAAGTATGGTTGAATTTTATTTGTAAAAGTAATTTTTAATATGATTATTATTTTTTTTGTAATTATGTTTTATTTTCATTTGTAAAAGTTTATTAATATTAACTATAATTAATTATACGTAATATTTATTTTAATTTTTATGTATGATGTTTTAGATAGTTCATCTTAAAATCATACAATTTAGTTGGATCGTGTTAGTATTTTTGGTTGAAATATTAGGGTGATTTCAATTTTTATTATTAAATATAAATTATTTAGTAATAGTTAAACTGATTTTTGTTGTAATTAAGTTAAAGTTTTGTTCAATTGATTATTGCATTAAAGAAGTTAAATTTAACTTTGAAGCATTCAAATATTTCAAAGGTATGCAATTTTTTTTGTAGAAATTTAGTTTTATTTTTGGTTTTAAGGCTAGGTAATGATGAATTTAAATGAAATTTTTTGTAATAGGAAAAATTTTGATCAATTCAATGGCGTCATCATCATCATCATCGTTATTGAGATTAAAAGAGTATCATATATCATCAAGAGTATTATCTGAGGTACTAAATTATAAATTTTGTTAATGATATATTTAAAACTAATTTTTTCTCGATGCCATTATTTCGAATGATAAAACATACATCATTAGAGTATATAATTACGTATACATAATATTTATTTTCATCATATTAAAAAAAAGAGAGATCATTAATTCTTGATTAACTAATCTTTACAATCAATTGAAAATTTTATTAAGTGGTAAAAATTTATTTTCACCTATAGCATTTTAGTCTTGTTAGGTAATCTAGATCTCAAAATATTTAATAAAATTTAAAAACTCCTTCATTTTTCAATTGTTTGATTAGTCCATGATTATTAAATATACTTTTCTTAATATTAAGATTGAAAATTAATTTATTGAACCTTCAAAATTCTTTTTTTATTTAATTTATAATACTATGTTTCAAGCACATAGTTTGGGTTATATTTATATTTGTCTTTCTTACAATTTTACAAACAATGAATTAATGACTTTTTGAACAGGATACTCAGTTGAAAATACGATCACAAAAAGCATCTTTTGAACCACCGAATCTATTAATTGAAAACTATTTAAGAAGAACTGGATTTTACCATGCAGCCCTAGTTAATTGTTGTCAATATAAGGTAGGACTAATACGTGCGTTGGTTGAACGATGGAGGCCTGAGACGCATACATTTCATTTCCCATGCGATGAATGCACAATCACACTAGAAGATGTTACACTGCAACTAGGTCTACCAATTGATGGGAAGGAGGTAACAGGGGGAAGTCTGTTACACTGGGAGGCTGAGTCGAAGAATTATTTGGCGTGATCCCTCTTGAAAACTTCATTCAGGGCTCAACTATCAAAATGACTTTGTTGATAGAAATGTTTCGTTATATCCCTGAACATGCAACTGAATGACAACTGAAATCCGCTACTCAAGCATATATTTTACGCGTCATTAGTGGAATGTTAATGCCCGATAAATCTGAAAATTGGGTACATTTGATGTATCTTCCACTTTTGGCAAATTTAAATGAAGTAAGGAAATATAGTTGGGGTTTCGCATATTTAAGGTTCTTGTATAGGAAACTCTGTCGTGCAACAATTGGGGCGACACATGACATAGGTGGCTATTTAATGCTGCTACAGTCATGGGCATGGTATCGGCTTCTATTTCTTGCACCGATAGTTAGAGAAAATTATGTATATCCCTTTGCGTTAAGGTAATAGATATAAGTATTATATTTATTCTTCGAGAACTTACATTTGCAAACGGGTTATTCATATTTTACATGTATTTGAATAGATGGTGCAGTCCGAAATAATTTGGTCATACAACTACGGACGTTGAAAGCATTAGAGTATAACTGGATCGCATGGGACATAATACGATAAATTTTGTAATAGTTTACCTTAAGTACATGCATATTTAAGCTAATTCATTGCATATGATCAGTATTAATTTTTGTTTATTATTTCACAGTTTCTATGGAGGCCATATATTCCAGATGAAATTATGGAATGGCTCCTATAAAAAATGTTCCAAAATAGCCACATCTGGAGAGCAAACATAGCATTAATATGTTTTCAGATTATGGAATGGCACCAGCCGGATAGGGTCTTGTGCCAATTTGGGATGCAACAAGCATTCCCCCACCATCTATGAACCTTGACGAAATTCACAGAGCTGAAAGGCATGCAAATTAGATCCGAATTTAGAGAAAACGTTCTAGACGAATTGTTTAGGGCCCTGAAATTGTGTACAATAATTCCTCACCATCAGATGAGTATATCAGATGATTTTATACTCACGACCAGCCATTTATTTTCCTATCATCTAGACTTCAGGATGTAAAAAGTAGCTCACATTATCAACAAACTTCAAATCCAGACCCTCATATAGCATGGAATTAGTCTGAGGATGAATCAACCTATTTCAGTAAAGGTTGATGCCACCAATGCACCTAGGATGTCCTTCAGTCATCCTGAACTAGAGTGTGATCTTGGGGCATCATCTAGTCGTAGGCATTCATTCAGTCATGGTAGGGATGATGATGATGATGATAGGTGCTATCGACCAGAGTCGCCCACCAATAGGTTAGATGCCAACCTTTTGACTCCATACCAACCAGAAATACTTATGAGAAATGTATATTAATTTGGAACCCCCTTGGAGAGCGGTACCCTCTCTAATTTTAGCCTACCACATACCACTTTCATGGGTAGTAGGTCAGGGTTTTTGGATTGGGCGAACATTACTAGGGTTATGAGTGAACATCAGGATTCTATATCGACTCAGAAGAAACCATTGAAGAGGATACTCTGGCGATGGAAGTAAGAGCCCAAAGATGTCAAACCAGGGGCGTACGTGGTAATGAAGATATAAATGTTGAACGAAGATTCTTGTCACCACATCATAGGAGAGCCCTGCATTGTTGTTCTGCACCGCTCGATAGGGCCCCCCGTCAATAGATATCCCCTTGTATTAGTCACATGTATTTTACAGTTTATAGTCCTATAGTTTTACAATTATGCAGTTTTAGAGTGTTATAAAATGTTGTAAATGTTATGTTTCTTATGTTGGAAGATAATTAATACAAAATATTTTATTATGTAATTACATTGATATAATTTATATTAGAATAATTATGTAGGTAACATGTTACATGCATTATATCGTTATTAGTATTTTACAATAATTAATAACTATATCTTAAAGATATTTTATTATGTAATTACATTGATATAATTTATATTAGAATAATTATGTAGGTAACATGTTAAATGCATTATATCGTTATTATTATTTTACGATAATTAATAACTATATCTTAAAGATATTTTATAATAGTAATTATATTATTTTTTATAATATGTGTTTCTATTTTTTATGTTGCAAGATAAATAAAAAATAACTTTAATTGCATTTCATTAAAAAAAATAACATTTACATCATGAAATTGAAAGGGATAATCAATGATGCGAACTTTCCCTCGATGTGCCGACTTGATAAGGGCAATTTTTTCAGTTATGGCCTTCATTCCTACATAGTCCACAACGCTTTGGTTGGCCTCACTCCCTAAGATCCATTTCGTTACGAATTCGACTTGATTTTGGTCGACCTTTGGGATCTTTTCGCACTTCTGGATTAGGGCACAGTTGTGGACCATTATATTTCAGGCAATAAGCTTCATTCCCGACGGGTTGGAACTCATGTCGATAAACATTGTTTATAGTCTCTAGTCTATAAACACTGTCTACATATAGCATGCAATCAATATAGATATGAGCACACGCAGCAACAACATGTGAACATGGGCATCTGTGCACTTGAATCTTCCTACAGACACACCACCTCTCATTAAGATTTACTTTGTATGTCGAAGCCATAACTCCCTTTTGAGGGTTTAAGGGTTTTCTAACTCCTTAACGAAGAAAGATTGATTTGTTCATGTAAACCCCCGAACAAGGTCTGAGTTAGTTTTTCTTTGATTTTCTTGCATGGCATTTGTGATTGTTTCACAATAATTATGCTCGGCTGCCATCATTGCAATATGCTTGCTCCCCATCACCACAAACAATTCTATTAATCTAAAATATATGGCTTTCACCAAAGCGATTATAAGAAGATGAAGAGTCCCTTTCAACACCAAATTTATACATTCGGCCAAGTTTGTCGTCATATGTCCATGCCATATTCCTTCATCATATGAGTGTGCCTACTTTTTCTATGGGATCCTATTGATCCAATCGGCCGCTTCTGCATTCTTTGTACAAAAGTTTTCATATTGCCACTGAAAATAGAGTCATCGCAACTCGTACGCTGAATAAATAATATGATAATTTTTAGACTTATTAACAACTGATGGACAAATATTAAAATTCATAAGATTGTAAGAGAGTAAATAACCATAAACGCGATTACATACACATGTTAACAACTTATCGACGAAACTCCTTATTGTTAAACCTCTTCATGAAGTTCACTGCAATATGTCGAATGCAGTACACAGAATATGCATGCGGAGGTTTTCATGCACTACCTGAGTCTCTGATCACAGATTTTATGGATTCACGTCGATAAGATATTAAGCATATCCTAGGTTGTCTAACAACATATCTACGTAAGTTATTGAGAAAAAATGACCATGCCTCCTTTGTCTCACCCGTTACAATGGCAAAAGTAATTGGTATTGTGTTTCGATTGTCATCTTGTGCAATAGCTAACAGTAATGTTCTTTTGTATTTTTCATATAAGAATGTACTGTCTATTTGGCCAACAGGTTTATTGAAGGGAAAGCCTTTAATGCAAGACTTGAATGTCCAAAAAAATCGATGCAAAATACCCATACCTTGCACCATTTGATGACCGTGGTATGCAAGTAAGTTTGTAATTCTACTATTATGCCAGGAACAAAATGTTACATTACCGCCAACCATTTTGGAAGATCATTGTATGATTTATCCCAATCTCCATAGAGTCGAACAATTGACTTATGCTTCAATATCCACGCTTTCCTATAGGAGATCATGTATCCATACCTATTTCATATCTCTGCAACTAAAACTAAGATAGAAATGGTTGGATTTGCTTGAACCAAGGACAAAATGCATGAACATATCATGTTGGAATCTAGTCTCATGTAATCTTATGGAATACGCCCAGATGCAGAAGTATGAGGCCCATTATACTTTCTAATCTCCCATACTTATGTCTTCTTCAATAATCTTGCCCTTATACTCCAGTTATAATCGGCACCATATATGGTACATTGGTCGTGATATTTGATTGTTGACGATTCTACTACTCTATAATCTATAGAGTTCTTGATATTGCAGTGCTTTATAGCAGAAACCATGGCTTTTTTTGTTGCGAACTGCATCCCAACGTAGAGCTCACTAATAGATGGATTCCAGCTTCTCGAAAACTCTAATGTTTGAGCATATTTGGAAATTTTGCTACATGCATTGCATCCAGATCGAGGGTGCGCATCTGGAGAGGTAGCTCATACTGATGAAGAAGATCGCTGGCTCCACTAGTATATGATAGATGAAAAGCGTTGATATCACCACCGATATCTGGGTATGGATCATGGTTGTCATCACTATCATCAGCTTCAACATACTCTTTCGGTTCATTAAAGTCACCAACATAATCACCATGAGCTCCATATGACATTTCAGGATCAACAGTAGATGAACTTGGCCCTTCATATTCCATTTCAACACCTCTAATTGGATAGTCTGTCATTAAAAAGTTGTTTGGCTCATTATCTTCATGGCTTGGAACAGCTGGTGGCATAGATGAATAATGAAAAGATTCATACAAATTATTTATCACCACTTATACATCTGGAGGAGGTTGACATTCAGGATTCTCAAATGGCCGTGACATATGCGTATCTGCAGTTAGCATGCATGAAGCTTCAATATCATGATGTACATCCTCAAAGTCAAAGTATGACTCAATTACACCAATATTAAAAAATTGCTGATGAACATCAAACATGCATCTGACATCATCATCTTCACGTGGGAAAGTCCTATATAAGACGCATCTTTCTCCCATGGAAATAGAAGCCTATATTTGATATCTGATACTCTGGTTTTGCTTGTAACTTTGATTTTTGTATCAATTTTTATCTTCAATTCCTCTATTTTAATGTTTTCATCAATCCTGATAGTTCTAGGACGGTCACTTTGAAAGGTAACGCCTTCTTCATTATTGATAATTTTTCCACTAGAATAGACAAGTGCAACAAATCTATTACTCATATTGGTAAAATGGAAATAACTCTAAACAAAATGCTAACGATTTAAAACTAAGAAACAAAATAAGAGAATGAAAAAGTACTATTACTAAACTGATAAAACAACAATATCAGCTGAGAATGAAAATGACAATGATGAACACATATTTATAATGCAACATAGTCAACAAAATTTTTTTCCCATTCATTAGTCAAATCTTTGTAGTCTGACATTTACAATCCATGCATTAGTCCCATCAACTAAAGATGATATCAGAAGAAATCTGATTCCCATGCATTGGTCTCATCAACTTTTTTCATATAAGTAGAAATCACCTTTGTCATGCATTAGTCTCATTATCTTATTTCATATCAGAAAGAATCTGATTCTCATGCATTAGTCTTATCAATTTATTTCATATCAGAAGAAATATGATTGCATGCATAAGTCTCATCAATATATTTCATATCAGAAGAAATCTGATTCTCATGCAGTAGTCTAATCAATTTATTTCATATCAAAAAAAATCTGAACATTTTGCATTAGTCTTATCAACTTATTTTATTTCAAAAAAATTTAATTTTCATACACTAGTCATATACTTTCGAATATAAATAAAACCTAAAAATTAGTTACGTACTTTCGAATATAAATAAAATCTAAACTTATAAACTGTGAGATAAAATAGGAAATCGTCATATGAATTGACGATTTCTCAAAACAAAAAAAAAAGACAAAAAAATAAAAAAAAATTTCCCATGCTGGGAAATCGCCATGTGATATGGCGATTTCTCAATTATTCTTTCAATTTTCAGTCTTGGGTCACCGGATTTTGCAATTGTTTATGCAATTGTTGAGAAATCGCCATTTCATTTGACGATTTCTCAACTAAAATTTACAAATTGAGAAATGATAATTTCTCAATTAATTTAAAAAATTAACCTATTTTGATAAATAATCTAAGAATGACCTATTTTCGTAAATAAAAAAAATTTACATTATTAACATAAAAAGCCTAGAATGAGAATATGGTTTTGATAAGTGTGAGTTGTAATTTTCTATTGTAAAACCAAAACAAGTAAAAAAAAAAAAAATCTTGTTAGCCCACGGTTTCAAAAGCATTAGTTACTGTTTTATTTTTTGTTCATAAAAAAGGCATTTTCTCCATCAATCTTTGTGTTTAACTTAAATGTTATTTTAAAGTATCACTTTAATTAATAAGTTTTTTTAAAATAAATTCTAGTTATAATTTGCTTTTGTCTTTTTAAAAGATATTAGGTATTTATCCTATGTTGGCAACTGCCACTGCTAATAGTTGGTCATATTTATTACTAGAAGTATATATTATTTCGAAAATGGTTGGCAAAGGAATCACTAAAATATTAGCCAAAAAAAAAAAAAAGCTGGCCTTGGATCCCCCCAACCATAGATTTGCTTTATTTGAGGCAGACGCAGGGGCAGAAGCAACTAACTAGACCCACCACCACCGTCAGGTTTAATGATTTTTCTTCGGTTCTTTGCCTCTTTAGTTAAAGTAAAAGCTTTTCTAACGTACAAATATTCCAAAAAAGGACAAAAAACAAAAACAAAAACAAAAATTGTGAGAGTAAATAATCACACTAATTTCCAAACCATAGATCTGGTAATGGGCATGCTGAGTAATCTGTCCATTGATATAGAATATGACACCGAGTAAAGTTTGTATATATTTAATAATTTGTGTTCATATTAATAAAAAAAATCATATTAATTGTCAAAGTAAATTTGAGGGAGAGATTAATAGTCATATTCTAAGATGATAAAATATTAAATTTTTAATTTCAATGATAAAGAAATTAAAATTTATCAATGCCTTTATTAATTTTTTTTTGAGGTAGGGGTTGGGTTTGGGCACTGCGACATGAGGGTACCGGCTAAAGTCCAAATGATCCCACAATGACCAGATACCGGTCGTGACAACCCAATCTCAACCTTCAGCCTCCCATCCCCACCAAAGCCTAGCTTCCCCTTTCTTTTCTCTTCTTTTCTTTTCCTTTTTTAATTCATTCTTTAATTCAAGTGTCATGCGTCATGCATTTTTATTGTTGGTGGTGATGATGAGTAATAAAGTAATAAATGTCTCGTTGGCACCTCACAGTTGTATTGTCACTTGGTCTTCCTAGATGGCACCACAAAAATCCCTAATCTGCAAGCCAATATAAAAAATATGGTAGGAGAAAATCCTTATTAGGTGGAAGTTAAATTTGGATAACAACGCCAACTGGCAATGGCATTTTTATAAACCCAAATTTATGTCAATGCTGGCAACATAATCCGTGAATTACATGCATTGTTCAAAGTTTAATTTGTCCAAAAATATGTCAAGTAATTTTATAACTATAAATAAACAAAAATTATACCTTAAATTAGGTTTCTTAATAGCATATTATATTTTAATTTTAATCCTAAAAAATAAATAAACAAAATATTTCGAAAGGGAAAAGGGATTTAAATTTCTAATTTAAAAGTTTAATCCTCAGAAAGCAGATTAACAACTAATAAAAACGAACCTTTAAGAACAACGGTCTACCAGTGCTGAGAAACAATGTTTAAGCATCCAATGTTTGGCAGAAGTGTGAAGCTGATGCTTCCCATCCCAGCATTTGAGGAATTAATTTGCTAAGTGTTGTCACTATTTTATTATGTTTTTAAAAGGTTCCCAATTTCGGAATCATGTTCTTTATTGGAACTTCTTGCTTTTTTTTTTTTTTTTTTTTTTTTTCTGATAGTTCTTTATTGCAACTTATTTTTTTTTCAAGTGACCTCAGCTTCATGGGTAAATTATTTATTTATTTATAATTTTAATAGGTTGTAAATGTATCATTAACTTCACTATAATTG
>JBBYHO010508873.1:0-11906 GCA_038382025.1 Adansonia gregorii | reverse complement strand
TAAAAAAATAAAATTACTTTTAACTATGGTATAGACTGCAAGATTGACCTTTACCTCTAATTAAAAGTGGGAAGACCTTAATTGACATATAGGGAAACTAGCTGAGAGCTATACTTGAGATTAGAGAACAAAATTGTCCTTTTCTCACTAAAAAATTACAGATTAGTACTCTATAAATATGAGAATCTTCAATATTATCTGCCCACTGGGAAGAGAAAAGGTGAAACACTGATGGAAAGTTACCGGTGAGACTCTTATTATCTTACGTTGGCTTCGTTTGGTTTTACTCATGGAATCGTAATTGATTTTATCACCATCACTACTTTTAGTTTTCTTGAAATTAATTTCATCTTTCATCTTCATGAAATTCGACTGGATGAACAAAACAGAAATAAGTCCAAATAATTATCACGGAACCAACAGGAATTGAGTGCGGTATTTGATGAGATGAACAGGACCACAATCCACTTGCAGCTTTTTGGACAATTGCCTCAAAGATTTCCCACAATCAAAAAGCTGTATAAGGCTAAGTTGTCTTGCTCAACTTGTCTCCTAATATTTCCCTTTTTTTATATATATTTTCAATCCTTTACTTTTTGGGTTTGAAATTTGTAAGCGTCCATGGATACATTGTCAGTTTTTCTCATTTTATTATATATGCAGATATTTCAAACAGGTTGGTTGAGTTTATAGTAATGATAATTAAGAACTGTAAGCTTTTCTAAACAATGAGAATTGACGGAATGGTTATCATCACAATTTCAAATTAAATTAAAGTTTGTCGTATAGTTTTATGCGTGTATTTGATTGGTTTTATATAAAAATAGGCTCATGAACTATATAGTTTTTAATAATTTGGAACTTAAAAGAAAAAGTAAAAGATTTCGCAATTAGGTATTGCATATGTATTACATCAACAGATTACCTCAACAAGCTAAAATTGTTGTATAAAGTGGTAACATAGAGTATGGTTCTTGACTGACGAAAATAAAATTTAAATATCCTATCACGAATTTTTCCTTCAAGGACTAAGTTGTTGAAGGATAATTCACGCATTAACCCTGTTTGATTTGTATGTATGTATGTATGTATGTATGTATGTATGTATGTGTGTGTGTGTGTGTGTGTGTGTGTGTATATATATATATATATATTCTGCTTGAAGTTGGTATAACAGTTATGTTTTAGGTATATAAATTAAGGTGCATTCCAAGTAGTGGAAAGCAAAGGATAGTGGTTGAAAGTGTAGCCTGCTGCTCTCTCCCTCTCTCTCTCTCTCTCTCTCTCTCTCTCTCTTGCTATCGAAATCTGACCTCCCATTTTGGCCCTTATATTTCTACTTCTGCAAAAGTGAACCCCACATGGTAGAAGTCGCAATCTATTTCAATTCCCCCCACTTTCTCTATATGGCTTGGACCTATCACCAATCTTTTAGCCCCCCAAACCATCCATATCCATGCAATATATACAAATGTGAATCGTATTTTGAACATCCCACTCTGGTATATATGCTTTTAAACTAAAAGGAATGTTGTGAAAGCTAAAGATCAGCTTTTTGAAATTTATTCACTTCGAAGAAGACATTTTTTTATAAAAAGAAAAAGTGGGTGCTTCTGTAAAAGGTGTTGATAATTCTGAGAAAAGAGTGAGTCTACACATTTATTATGCCGGTTCCTCCAGCAACCGCTTCAGCGAATGAGCCTGTCATCTTATCATAACAACATTGACAACACTTTTCACCATAGTTCCGACACTGTTATTCTGAGCTTTCAAGAGCATAAGAGAGGATTTCCCAGTCTTTCAGCTCGATCGGCCGTGTTTATCTTTACCTTTTACTTGTAGAAGAAAAATGCAAGTTCTGGCATGGAAACTGGTTTCGTTCACCATGTTTATAGGTCTTATAATCATACTTGCTCTACCATTTGTCAGCTCATCTCAAGAACACGTGAAATCCATCAGCATCCATACAAACAATGAAGCCAACATTCATAATAAGGTGCTGGATTCATTTTCTTAGCTGCTTATGATTTAATGGAGTTTAATGCATTATTGTCATTTACATCTTACTTAAGGTTGAGAATATATGTTTTTTATTCCTGGTTTTGTTTTTTTCTTTTTTAAAAAAAAAAAACAGGTGAGTCATAAACTGATGTTTCAGATTAGACTCCATGGATTCATCCTTTGGGCATCAATGGGGTTTCTGATGCCTCTTGGGATACTTGCTATCAGAATGTCAAATAGAGAAGAATGTGGAAGAAGACTTAAAATTATTTTCTATGTTCATGCAGTTACACAGGCAAGTTCATCTTCGCTTTTTTCTGTTACATCAATGGGTCTCTCCCAAATAATAAATCCGGATTTAACAATTAGAGCCTTTTTACATTAGGCGATAGGTTATAATTTCTGTTTCTTTCACTTGACTAAAGTATCTCTTCAGAGTCGGAAAAGGATAACATCAAAGCTTTGTGCAATTTCTTAACTAAGTTGACATCTACCCTTTAGCTTTTTCTTTTCTTTTTTTTTTTTTTATAAAAAAGGTCATAATATAAGAACAATATTAACAGATACTGAGATTAGAATATCTTCCAAACCTGTTACATACTTTTAAGTGTAATTATATGAATAATATTAACTAAGCTCTTATTCAACCTTTAGCTTTATTAATGATAATGAAAGAGAAAGCATAAGATGTTTCCCTGTTTGGCAATATTTTACACATATATAGCCCACAGCTTCTTGCTAACTAACACACACCGAGAAAATTTTATTTACCTTCAACTTGATCAAAGGAGATTATCATGAATGCTTGAGAGGCAAGAAAAGGTCAATGATTTTATGAATAAAAGTCGGTTAGCAACCCTTAGATCTTCAACACGATGCTCTGTAATGATTCTTGTGTGGGGTTTTGCATCGATATTATCACAGATCACAAACACGAGGACAAGATATCCTAAGACTTAGGTAAAGGCGCATTAAAATTATATTTTTTCGCATTTAAATATGAGGATCGAAAATAAATATATGTCTGATATAAATATTTTTAAATTTTTAAATTTTTTTATATATTTAAAAGATCATGTTCTCTTATTTATATTTAAATATATAACAATAAATATCAAAACCCCAATACTTTATAAAAAATACGGGTAACTTAGCATTAAACAAAGAGTTCTTCCATCAGGATTTTAATTAATTTTGATATTTATTAGTACATCATTGTTTAGTACCTTTCTTTCATGTATTGAACGGTGGAATTATTGTTGAGCAGGTACTTTCTGTAATTCTTGCTACAGCCGGGGCAGTCATGTCAGTCAAAAACTTCAATAATTCCTTCAACAATCATCATCAAAGACTAGGGGTAGCTTTATATGGTATCATATGGCTGCAAGTCTTGACCGGGGTTTTACGTCCCTGGAGGTATACAGCCATTCTCTTTGTTTCATTACAACAAACATGTGCATGCATTCAACACTGACAACCCTTGTGCTCTAACACTGTAACATTCATTTCCTGAACGGATCTAATGAATCAAAGCCATTTCCAAAACCCTCAGAATGTAACTTATCTGAGGAACAACGGTTAAGTTTCTTGGTTTTTTTTTTTTTTTTTTGGTACATCTTCTGTGATCTTCATCTTTTTTTCTGCAATTTCATCGTTGGATTAGTTGTAATGCCGAGAATGCCCTTTCCTCCAATTTTTTCATTGAGGCAAAATTGACATTTTAACTCAATCAACAAGCCAGTCAGTGTCTCTTCCCACAAATTTCCTTCCAATTCAATAAATGGTTTGCCCTTGTTTGGCCCTATAAGCAACTTTTTCTATATACAAAGAAGTTTGAGGCTCAAAGAAAAGAGAAGTTGCAGATGTCGAGATTTAAATTTAGATTTATTTGGTGCCACCTATTAAAGCAATTTCATGTAGCATTTTCTGTTTTCTCCAACATTTTTTTTGGACCTGTAGTGTTTGAGGGAAAGGAAATGTCAGCATATCTTGATATTTTCTGTACAGGGGATCCAAGGGAAGAAGTACATGGTTTTTTGCACACTGGTTACTTGGAACAGCAGTGTGTATTTTAGGTGTAATCAGCATTTACACTGGATTGGGAGCATATCATGAAAAGACATCAAGAAGCATAAAGCTTTGGGTCATACTTTTGACTGTTGAAATCTCTTTGATTGTTTTCGTTTACCTGTTTCAAGACAAATGGATGTATATACAGAAGCAAGGAGTGATTTTGGGACATGAACCAGTAAGACCTACAGAACAAGATGTTTCACCCAGCGGTGAGAAAAAGCAAAAGGAATCATCAACCACTAAGAATTGTTGACAAAATAAAAAAATGTTACAAAGTGACTTAATTACTAACAGTTGAGTTATTCTTTTCATCCTTCTCTCTTTTCCTTTCTTGGGTTTTCTTCTTTAGAAGGATTGGTCTTTTATAATTAAGAGTTTAGGCCCCAACAAGCCTTGTAAACAAAAACTTCTATTGGTTGGCTTAATAAAGGTGTTTTGCTTTCACTTCTTCCCCATCCTCTTGAATCCCCCTCATGACCCTTCCAATATATGAAAAAACTTAAAAAATAAATAAATATACTTCTCATCCTCTTGGATCCCCCTTAATTACTAACAGTTGAGTTATTCTTTTCATCCTTCTCTCTTTTCCTTTCTTGGGTTTTCTTCTTTAGAAGGATTGGTCTTTTATTATTAAGAGTTTAGGCCCCAGCAAGCCTTGTAAACAAAAACTTCTATTGGTTGGCTTAATAAAGGTGTTTTGCTTTCACTTCTTCCCCATCCTCTTGGATCCCCCTCATGACCCTTTCAATATATGAAAAAACTTAAAAAATAAATAAATATACTTGTATCAAATATATATTTGTGACTGACACTCACACCAGAATCTGAGTAATATAGTGCAAAGCAAAGCTACATTTCCTATATGATCTCACCATGATGAAGTCCTATAGTTATCATCGGTAAGTAGGGTTCGATTTTGCTGTACAAAGGGACTGCAGTTTCAAAACCATGTGGCAATTCGCTTCTATGGGAAATGGGGTCATCTACAACCCATAACTCAAGCTTGTGTAGGTGTCTGTTATCACGAACGACTAAAAGTTTCTTACGAGGCCTTTAAGAGTCTCATCTGCTATCATCTCAATAATTTTGAAAACCTAACGTAAAAAACAAAATGCTCTCATAGGAAACTTGACTATGGTACAGTCATGAGAGTATGCTTTAGGTCAATGATTGCTGCTAGTGCTCAACAAATAACTACCCACTGATCATTTCCTTTGGCTACAAAGTCTATAATATAACAAGATCTAGCCTACTAAAGGAAATCTATATTACCCGGATTCAAGAGGTAATTGTTGGGTATGAGTATACTCAATTTTTTTTATTATTATATTTAAAAAGTCATAACCCCTTACCCATCTCCAAATATTTGTCAGACACAAATATCGAATAGGAGTACTTATAGAAAATGAAGAGTTCGTGTAACATAAAAGGGAATATTAAAAAGTTATATTACTTGACTTGTAGGAATCTTCATTCAAATTGGACTGACATCCAAGATTTTGCTTCTCCTATTGACACTTGATGGTTAAGTTGTGGAAGGGAGATTAGAACTTGGCACCTCGCATTAGGAGGTAAGAGCCTAAGAGATGCCTAACATCCAAGCAAAATTCAAGTACGTTAGCCAGGTAATTATTAGAAGTATTTTTGACGTCATTCTCAGGACCATAGAATTGTGTATCTGCAACAAATGAACCTCTAGTATGAATTGTATTAGCATCATAAAACTTTGGCCATCAAACTGAGTTCCTCATATTTAGGCTTCATATGTTACCCGGACTAAGATCGAGGGTCGAACAAATATTATTTCCAAGATTTTCCTGTATTTAGAGGTTTTTTGGAAGATCAAATCCTTATACCCATGTCCGGGTGTAAGTCAGACACGAGCACTTCAATAAAAATGAAGTCAGAGCAACACAGCAACCCACAGCCTATCTCACCTAATTTCTTCAAACATTGTGTTCCTTTAATCCCTCTCCATTTCATCTGCAAAACAACTATTTCCTTTTCTTAGTTGAACAAAATCCATGTGTTCTGCATCTCCTACATATAATGCATGCGTAAAGAGTATAGACATATAATTACTAAAATCATTGAGGTCATGCTTCCAAGGAATTGCATAATGTGGCTCTAACCTGTAAGTCCTACAGCAGCTCCCAATCCCCAAATCAAATAAGGTGAGCCTAGGCAGCAAACAGCATTTGTCTTTAATGCTCAAATCAAATCCTCTTCTCCTCCTTTTCACTCAGGAAGAGAGGAAGAAGTAAGGGGTTAGGGAAACACAATGTTTGTTTCATGTAATCCTCATCCATGCAGGAATGACTATGCATATACGCAAAGGATCTTAACAACTGAACTGACAAGGAGATGTCATTTCTGTTATTTCGAAAAAGAGCAGTATACTGATTATACAGAAGATGTGTCCTCTTTATGAGGAATATAGAGGTTACATTTTCTATAAATTTTCAGCAACTATCATTCTATGCAAAGATTATGATTAAACAACCTTGCAGAAATTTAATTTCCCGTCATCAAGTTGATGAACTTCCAAGGCAAACTAAATTTTTGCAGAATAAATATTGTTTGGACAAAAACAAAAAGAAAAGGCACTAATTAGCTGCACATAACTTCAGATTGGTATCACTTAGATATTTCTATTTACTTTGAGAACACGTATATCATGGAAAAAGCTGCACATAACCAGTTAATACAGCAATCCCTAATATCATAAAAGGTGGAACAAGCACAAGGCAAAGAAAACAGAATCATTCCTCTGAGATACTTCATTTAAATATGCCTGTCTCCTGATATTTGTCTTTTGTGAGATGGTCAAAAACTTTGGAGTAACCTTCTTCAAAATTTTACCCAATGGTACAGTGAGATCGTTGTCTGCATCCCCAACCAACCACATAAGCTGCTCACGAATTGTGAGTTTCCCGGCACTACCATCACTCTCATATCCTGGTCCTAAAAGAAACAAATATTCACAAATTTGCAAATTGTGTAGCTCTTCCATCTAGGCCTTTTTGCTGAGAAAGAAACGTATAATAATTTGCATTTATGTAAGGATAAGATTGACATACCCTCAGCAGCAGAGTTAGTAGAACTTAGTTATTCCAAAAGATCCAGTTGTGTCCGAGCAGAAGACAAAGAGCCTTAACAAAAACGTCAAAAGTACACATTAAATCAGCAGTCTAATAATGATTATTGAATCAATAGATGCCTTAAAATTTCAGCAGCATGTCAGTAATTAAACAATATAACAAGAATTTCAATTTAGCCTATAATAATTTCAAAGGTAGCAAAATACCGAAGTTTCAACGTTCTATGTTGAACAAGAAGAAAATTCCTCCTCGTCCCAATGCAAAATGACATGATCGATTTATGAGAACTTGTTAAGAACTTGCAAGAAATCAGGTCAGTGAATGAGCTTAAAATTTTATGCATAAAATTACAAGGTTATATTGGTAAAAAATGAATAGTTAAAAGTTACAAGAAGTTTCAATTTTATCCCTTATCAGTGCTCAGGTTAGTGACATACACTTGAATTGACTCTATAAAAATAAAGCTTAATTGATCCACCAAATCAAGAGTTTGTGGAGAAGAAAGGAATATCTGCAGAAAACATCATGAAACTAAAAAGATTCTTATGAGAATGAAAAGAAAATTTCTCAATTGTTTTAGTGATTATTGAGATTACCAAAATCATATTAACAAGAACTTAGAAATACATCGAAATGTTAACTACCAAATTAAATTTCCTATGTTATTCCCACTTTTCATTTTTTCTTGGAGTAGCCATGTCTCTGGACATGAGAATGGGGATATAACCTCTAGGGATGTTACAAATAGATGGAAACTTAGAAAAAAGAATTGAACATCTGACACGTACCCATATCCGACACTCATACTTAAATCAGATCAACATAATTAATTTCCACCACATATACTATATAAGAGAAATTATGAAACTCTTAATAGTTCCCACATATCAGGGTCTCAATTATGAGGAAATTTCCCAACTTCACAACAACAAGAAAGGCACTGGCAAAGATCCTTTCAAAATTCCTCATTCATGCATGCTCTTTAAGATATCTTAGCAACAACAGGAAACATCTACTGTTGTAATTCCTCTATTTAGCACCTAATAGAATCAGCAACATACAGTTACTGCAAACAAATCAGTCCATCAAGTCTACTCTGATAAGGGAGAAAAGGGTGTATATTATTTTACAGTTGAGAAAAAAAATGGAAAGGAACCTTCATATTCATAGCCAAGAGAGACCCAAATTGGATGGAGTTCTCAATTCTAAATCTAAACTTCAATATATAGCAAAAGTTGACATTAAACCCCCATAACAAATCATGGTTTCTCAATCCCATATTAAGGAAATTCCATTAAAACCAAAAGGCATGGAAAAGTTTTTTATATGCTAACACTGTCATATAAGCTTACATAGTTAGATACCCATATGTATAATCAAACCTCAGAAAATTAAGAAGAAAGAAAAGTTGTTTGCAGTTAAAACGAAGTTAAAAAACATAAAGTAAAGAAATGAAAGAGGTAATGATATATACCAGAAAAATCAGGAGGGTCTTCCTCTTTGACTTCCCCTTCTTTTCCATCTGACTAAGCAAATGTTTTACAAGAAGAAGAAGAAGAAGAAGAAGAAGAAGGGATAAGCTTGAACGAGTGCTAGTGTTTTGGGTAAAGCAATGGAGGAGAAGGAAGAATAATATTAGACCTGCTGTAGGGTTTTGGATTAAGAGAAGCAGCCATGAAATACAAAACCATGACAAAGTTTATTTGATGGTTTTGGGGAGAAAAAGCGGTGACAGCTTTGAAGCAGAGATTTCATTTTAGTTGGTAGCATTAGATTCTGTTGTTTTTGGTTGAGTTGAGTAGCCAGTTCTCAAGTTTCTGTGTCGCGGGAGTGAGCTTCCTACTCCACATGTTACATGACAGGTCCTACCGTAACGCGTGGTGCTATTCCAACGCGGCCCACAGCGGCAAATGTTGACGTTAGGAGCTTAGTTAATTTTTTTAAAAAAAGAAGATAATTAACTGAAAAGATACAAATATATTTAATTTTATATTTTTTAAAATTTTTATTTAATTTTATGTAATATTTTTAATTAAATTTGTTTAAAAATCAATGCGAATTAAGTTATTTAGATAAAAAAAATGTTTAGTCAACCGCTAGTTTAAATTACTTATATTTAATAAAATTTATTTTTATTTAAATTTAATTATAAAAATATAAATAATATTAAGATAATTTTTGAATATTTTCAAATAATAAAATAAGCTTGCAATGTAAAGATGCAAAATAATTTTTGGGCCACGATTTATTCATAAATAAATCAATTCTCAATTAAGTTTTTTGGACTTGACACTAATTTAATAAAAAAATTTATTAAAATATAGATTATTATCTTTGGTGCATAAACTGTAACTTAAGTTATGAGTAGTGATGTTTCATGTAACTAGCATGCAGACTGAACTATTCAAACTCAAGATGAAATTTGATAATTTATTTATTTTATTGTATTATAATTTATTTAAAATATTTTATATTTATTAGATTATGCACAATCACATAAAGTGATAAAAGAAAAGAATGACTTAGAAGAAAATAAATTACATATTATAGTTTTTAAAAAATAAACAAGTAATTTTTTAAGAAGAAAATGGAATTTTTTTAAAAAATAAGTAGGTAAATTTTAAGAATAATTGGGAAGTTTTTTTCTAAATAAATAGATAGTTTTTTAACAATATTCTTTCAAAATAAAAATTTTAAAAACAATTAATCTTATTTTTTATTATTTGATCACATATATTTATAAATCTTTTTGTAAATTTACCAACTAAATCGGTATGATTTAACTCGTGACTTAGTCAATACTTTTGTAATTAATATATATATATATCAATGTTATATGTTAATAATTCGTATTATATTAATTTTAAAAATTTATTCAAATCTCATTTTTATTAATTTATGCGTGTTATATTTATATAATCATGTCTAATATTATTAAGTTTATTTTGAACTACTCTAAGTGGTTTAGGGCGAACTAAGATTAGCCTAAATCTTATTATAAATATTTATTATTGAAAACATTAAAATAAATTTTAAAAGCAGCATTATTCCAATTTTATAAATCAACACTATAATCAAATAATGTACCAAAGTCTATGAATCGTTTGAAAATTTCACGCATTCATATTACAAATTTCACAAATTAATAAGGTTTTTTTTTCTTTTTCAATTATAAAGTAGAACAATGGAAGGTAAAATGAATCTTAAGGATTTGAATATTATAAGCAACATTGCAAGGTTTAATATATTTTATGAATTATTATTTCATATATTATTGGTGAATTTTTTTACATTTTACAAACTAATTAAAATATTATCACATATCATTTTATTTGTTATTTATTAATTTAATTTATTAATTTTAAAAAATATTCTTGTGATGGAGTCTGACCTTTTGATTCTATTGACAGCAAACCTATATGAGGGTCAATAAGCTCTTTCAATTCGATAAACTTGATTTGAATATTAAATTTAGTAATTTAAACTGATCAAATCGAAATTAATGTTCATCAAATAAAATATATTTTTATTTAAATTAAATTATAAAGTATATAAATATTAATATAAAAATAATAATTTTTAATATTTTTAAACAATAAAATTAACATATGGACTAGAGCATATTTAAATAAAGATTTAAAAAAAATCGAGTCAGGACATAAACACTTTTAATCAATAGTATATTAGATTTTTTTTCATTTTATATTTGCACTGTTTGATTAAAGATATAAAATAATTTAATTTCTAATATTAATTTTACGTAATTTAGTATTTATTTATTTATTTATTTATTTACTATTATTATAATATGTATGATTAAGTTTTGTGTCACAAGTTGAGTAGCACCGACTAAGTTAGTAAATTTATTAAAAAAATCAAATAAAATCATAGTATAAAATAATAAAATAGAGGTCTAAATGTCTTTTAAATTTTTTATATAATTTTTTAAAAGAAAATTAGCAACTTCTTAATATCTATCCACTCTTTCTAAAACTATCCACTTTTTTTAAATGTTTTAAACTAAAAATTTTTAAATCATACATTCTTATTCTCACTCGCATAATCAGTGTACCAATTCTAATTATATATAAAATTCTTCACTGAGTTTAGTGTCACTTGCATAGTTATCGGTACTGTACCCGTTTGAACATATAACGGTACCAGTGATTGTTAGTTTTGTTTCAATCTTGATTTCAATCTGTACCGGTCGAACCGGTAGGTACTAACCTGTTTCGGTATTATCGGTCAAAAATAACCGTACCGGCCGGTACATAATATAAGCTTGTAAAAAAAAAGTTAAATCAACACTGATATTAAATCTGATAAATATTATACATAATTACTTATAAATTTGATGAATCTTAGACATAATTACTTATAAATTTAATAATTATTAAAAAATTTTAATTTTACTACTTAACTAATATTGATTTTTTTACATTTGATGAAGTTTTTCTATAGAACATTATATATATATTGATAAATATTTAATATATAAAATTTATTTAATATCATTTATTTAATATTTAAAAATATTTTTCATATATGTAAATTAAAAATATTCAAACTCCGATAAACTCGAAACGGTATATTAAAATACACTGGTACTGATATGTACTTATACTAAAACAAAAACGATGCGTCCATCAATACAGTACTGACTACTTTGGTCACTTACTCAATAACACCAACTCAATTAAAAATAAACAAAACAAACCAAATAAACTTTAT
>JBBYHO010508862.1:8052-20777 GCA_038382025.1 Adansonia gregorii | reverse complement strand
GCATACTCAAATCACTACCATCAGACTCATTACCTCCATCAGACTCAGAAACAATATCACCACCCTTAATAAACATAGTCTTTCTATTAGGATAATCAATGCATAATGACCATGCCTTTGACATTTAAAGCACTTAATATCCCAATGTTTAGAAGGTTTAAAAGATAAATCAGTAGTACCTTTTTGAATTGAAGTACTCTTTTTCTTGCCTTTGTTTGTTTCATTACTTTTCTCATTGGAATCTAAATAGTCCTCCCTCTTTTTGTCTTCATTTTTGCTCCATTTTAAACTCCATTTGCTGCCAAAATTTGAGAAAGACTTGGTTGCCTTTTTTTGTTTTTGTGGCTTATCCATCTTCATGGCAATGTTCACTAGGTCTAGATAATGTTGCAACTCAACCATATCAGTAATTTCCCTATTCAAACCACCCATGAACCGAGCAATTATCACCTCTTCCTTCTCTTCTATGTTAGCTTTAATCAATAGCATCTCTATCTCTTTGTAATAATCTTCTACTAATCTACATCTTTGTGTGAGTTTCTGTAATTGCTGGTGCAACTCTCTATAGTAATAAGATGGCACAAACCTCTTCTTCATCACTCTTTTCATCTCTTCCCAAGTGGATATAGGTGGTTCCCTAGTCTTCTTCCTATTCTTTGTCAATTCATCCCACCAAATTAGTGCATACTCAGAGAATTCCACTGCTGCCAATCTCACTTTCTTATCTTTAGAATAGTTGTGATAAGCAAAAATCATGGCCATCTTTCTTTCCCACTCTAGGTACACTTCAGCATCATTCCTACCTTTGAAGGGTGGAATTTTCATTTGATGGCATTAATGTTGCTATATTTTCTCTCCACTCTTTCTTCCCTTCATTCTCTACCCCTCACGGATTGTACTTTATCTTCACACTCATCATACTTTCTTCCCAGCTCTTCCTCCCTATTCCTATGACTATTAATTGATCTACTATGGTTTTGGATTCTATTAGCTTCATTAATTCTTTCATCCATCCCATCCATCCTAGTAGATAACTTCTTGAACTCACTCATGAATGCCTTATACATCAATACCAGATTAGGCACAATTTCGTCATCCCCCTCATGTAATGTTTCCTTACCATCTCTACTTTGGACCATTCTTAAAACCAAAAGCTACGAGAAAATGGTTAGCAATAAAAAGAACCTCACAATTCACTCCCTTATGTGTTTCATTAAAAAGAAAGCACTCCACTTGTGTTTCACTCAAAATTGGCTTTTACCCTCTTTTAAGCTTTCATACTCAAACTTACTGTCTTCAATTGCATTTTAGAATTCAATTTCTAATCAAAGTAATTCGTAAACAGCAAATTAAAACTAGAAATGCAATGAAAAGACCTAACAAAAAAGATAGGCACAAAACTAGAAGCAAGAATACCAAAATGAAGACAAATGAAATGAGCACACAAGAGGAAGATATGTATGCTGCTCAAAATACAAATTTCAAATTAAGAAGAATCAAATTGTTAATTATTTAATTACTCTTTTTTTTCTTGTCTTTTCTTTTTCTCATATTTGTACTTTGAGTTATTTGCTAGGTTTATCTTATTCTTAAGTTTTTTCTTGTCTTTTTTTTTCTCATATTTGTTCTTTTAGTTATTTGCTGGGTTCATCTTGTTCTTGAGTTTCTTCTTATCTTTTCTTTTTTTCATATTTGTTCTTTAAGTTATTTATTGTCTTAGCTATCATATAAAATTAAACAAAATAAAATAACATGGTTGAGATGTAAATCCTAACACATCGGACTTAAAAAAGTAGGTGAATCCCTTATATTTTATTTTTTTGTTTGCATTCATGGACCTAGTCATCGACATGAATCGCTCACTCGATTTAACTCTAAATAGCCATTACTAAATAACCAATTGTCTCAGAGTTGCCACCAATCTATTTTGGCTAGGTGAGATTGGTCACCTACCAAAATCCATCTTTTAAAGGTTACGAAACCCTCAAAAATGAACTTTAAAGTCTACATCTACTAGAGATCACATGGAAGTGTTTAGGAGTCCATTACAATCATAAGTAAAGATTGATCCCTCTCATGATGCTAAAAAATTTATACTTTTAAATTACTGTTAATTTAAATCTTGATTTTTATTTGGTTTTGGCATCATGTATTTCATTATAATTCTCATACTTTAAACATTTCTTATGCTAAATTTATTATCCCATTTGAGAAAATCAGGTTTTAAATATTTTTAACATCAAACTGTCAGTCATACCTCACTAGATAAAGTTAGAGAAATACGAAGTTTTGTTTCCTAAAATTAAAAAAAATTCCAATTTTACTTATTTTGAAAAGGGTATCTCATTGTTAAAAATAATCCATGAAACATCTCTCATATGCTAGGAGACATCTTACATGCTACTTTAACTCAGAGACATTAGCTTAATTTTCAAAAAAAATTCAGTTTTATCAAAAATAATAAAATTTATCCTAAAACCCAATTTTAATGAAAAGTATGAAACTAGACTTAAAAGACTCAAATTTGGTCAAAGAAACCAAAATATCCCTTTAAGTATACCTTCAACATAAAAGTATCTTGACAACTCTAGTATAATCAGTTCTAAGATAAAATTATTAAAATAGCCTTTAAAGTATACCTTTAGCATGAAAATACCTTAGTAACCTTAAAAGACTTGATGATATCATGAATTGGACAACCTATCCCTAAAGCACACCTTTGACATAAAAGTATCAAAGTGACCCTAAATGACTCAGTTCTAAGATAAATTACTAAAATACCGTTAAGGTATATTTTTGATGTTAAAGTATCGTGATAACTCTAAAAAACTCAAAAATGATATGACATGACATGACAATTATTCCCTAAATGGGTAACTTATATTACAAATTTGACCTAAATAACAAAAAATGCTAATAGATCCTTAAACTTTTTAAAAATTGCAAAATGATCCCTATATGGTTAGAATTGCATAAAATGTACCATAATGACCAAAACACCCTAAATAGGTGACCTTATGATGAAAATAACCTAAATAGCCCTAATATAGAAAAGTTTGCTAAAATCTCCCTAAACTTTCTAAAATTATAGATAGAAAAATGCATAAAAATAATTAAAAATGAGCAAAATATATAGAAAAATTATGAAATGTCTTACATGTTTTGGCCAAGCATGGAATGGCCTAACATATGTGAAAAAAAAATTTTGAAAAATTGCAAATCGAGCCTTAAGCATTCAGCCAAGCATAAAAACACCTTTACATAGGTTTTAAAATTTTGGAAAAAATATAATTTCCCCTTTAAAAATTACATTATCACTAAATCAACTTAAAATCACATTGAAAATTAAAGGGGAAATTCATCAAAAATCCTTCCATACTCGATCAACTCAAAATTCATCCAAGAATATTTTTCATGCTAAAACAACATCATGCATGAATTTAAACACTAGTTGTATTTCATAGAATGAATGTATGTGATCTCATAAACATAACAATATTCACAATTAAAAACATGTTTTACGTGATCTCATAACCAACATAAAGATATTCACTCTTAACTCACATGAAAATAAAAAAATAAATTAAACAATCAAAGAAAAAATGAAGCATGCAACATAAGAAATGGCATATCATAATTGTATATAATTTCATGAACCAATACGTATCATGAAATGCTCATGTATCAACAAAAATAGATTTTAATGCATGCATGTGTCATCGCAAATGACAATGGCATAAAACCACATCAAACCACCAGGAAAAAACATAAATTAATTGAACATATTTAAGTCAACAAAAATGAATTATGAGTTTAAAATTTTTACTTCTATGGAAATTAAAACATTAGTGGTAAAGAAATCAAAATTTTGATCATTGCTCGCTAAGTTTGGCCATCACATTTGATCATTGGCATAAACTAATCACCTAACGAATTAGGTTTATCAATCTCCCAAAAAGAGATGGAATAAGATGGAATTTAAAATAGATGAAATAGAAAACAAAACTTTGTTGGAAAATAACTTTAAAATCTTTTAAAAACCTTACTTTTTCTTAAAATTTTCTATCAAAATATCAAAGTGTATTTTTTGGACGAGATATTTGGAGGAGAAAATGGTAACTAAAGCCCAAAAACTCCCCCTAAATGAAAATAAAAGTGGCAAACTTAATGATTTGAAAATAGCCATTTCTTTTATTCGTTGTGGAGAATAATTAATATTTGCCATAAATCCATATCTTTTTCATAATCCACCATGCCTTTCATCAAAGATTTCTTACAAGTCACCACATAAACATGATGGCTATGATGTCATCCTTGTCCAATGCTTTGGGCTTAGTTGGAATGAAACTAAACTTGTTGAGAAAAAAAACTTAATTCCAAACAAATTAGTTCTCGTGCAATCATAATGTAAATAGTTCAATTTGAACTCGTTTGGTTGAATAAAAGTTTAATTCCAACCAAATTAGTCCTGTGCAATTGAAAATTGGTGAAATTAAAAATTTCATCAAAAATTTTAACTTGTAGAACTAAATTGAGAAAACAAAAGTTTAATTAAAATTCATGTACTCAAAAGGTTTACATAAAATTTTACATGTAATAAAATTCAATTAAGAATTTAATCATGTAAAATTCTTATTAAAATGCCATAAGGAAAAATTAAGTTGAAAAAATTATTGTGTAAAAAGCTTTGATTGAAAATTAAATTGAAGAAATTTGGTTGAAAGGACTAAAGTGTAAAAAAAAAAGATTAAAGTCCATGTAATCAAGCAATGAATCAAAATTCCACATGTGATAAACCTAATTAAGAATTTAAGCATGTAGGAATTCCAATTAAAAATTCACAAGAAAAATTTGAATCAATAAAATGAATATGCAAAAATCAAATTAGAAAAATTTTGGGTGGAAAATTCAAAGAAATATTAAAAAAATGCTTAAAGATCATGAGATCTTTATAAATTCTCATATGTCCAAAATTTAATTTCCATAAGAAAGTATAGTGGAAAAACTCCATGCATTAATATCTTGTATGGGATATTCGTGCATGAATTAAAATAAGAATGAATAAGAAAAATAAGTGAAAATACATAAATAAAAAAAATCTGAAATGTTGAATTCTAAAAAGAAATTTGGTAGATGAATTGGGAAATTTTATGTGTAAAAAAACAATTAAAAATTTAAAACCTGTAAAAAGTTTATGGAAAAACCCTTAGAGAATAAAATTTATACCTGACAAACTGAAAAATTCAAAAAATGAATTAGAGTTACAAAAGCTTGAGTTTATATTGATTTATTGAAAGTATATCGAAAAGTCAAAAATCTTAAACTCATGAAAATTCTACAAAAAAAACTTACAGAATAAAAAATTTCATATTTTTGAATTAAAAAAATCCCAATAATAGATATGATTTTAGCAAAAAAAGATGAATTTAATGCATTTCCTAAAATATTAATCTGCAAAACTAAAAAATCCAAAATCTGGAACAAGCTTTACAAAAAAATTTTCACAAGCAAATCACTCACTATATTGTGAAAATTCAAATTTAAATAATAAATTTGACACCCCATGGTATAAAATGTTAATACAGACTTTTTCTTGAACATTTAGATTTTTTTGGGTGAGTATCAGCATAAATACTACACGAATATTGGTAAAAATATAAGATAGTTGACTTACAAAATTTCACGAAAATTTTGAAAAGTTTATAAAAAAAAAAGATGTTTAACCGTGATATCATGTTTAAAAAAATAAATTTAAAAATCCTATAATAAGTATTTAAATGCTAACTTATTTCTCTAATACTTCTCTTTTTATTCAAGGTTTGTTCTCTACGGACCTCGACATCATAATTTCTTGACCCCATAACCCAACGGTCATCTTAACATTGTCAAATAAGTCTTAAATAGGCTTAGTCCACTTGGGAAAAGATGACCCCTACTGGGACGATCACTCGATCTTCAGTTTTAGATGTTTTAGACTATCGAATAAAAGGCCCTAAAGAAATTAGGTGTCTATAATTGCACCTCTTTAGCCATTGCTAAGAATCAAGAATAAGACAAAGACCATAAATAACTTTTCTTTCAGGTCGTGAGATTTTGGAGAAATAATTTTAAAGAAATATGTAGCTAAAGATTTTGGCAAAAGATTTGAAATTTAAATAATGGCCAAGGGCAACATCTTAAGCTGAAAAGGGTAGCTAGGCCAAAACCTAAGTCGAAGAAGGTGACCAAGGTGAAACCTAAGTTAAAACGATTGACCAGGGTGAAACCATAATAATCAAAAAAAGATGATTAGGACAAAACCTATTAGTCAAAAAGGTGACTATGGCAGAATCTTCAATCAAAAAGATTGATAAGGGTGAAATCATAATAGTAAACAAAAACAACTAGGGTGAAACTTATTAGTTAAAAAGGTAACAAGGCCAGAACCTTCAGTTAAGAAGATTAACTAGCATGAAACCATAGCATCAAGAAAATGACCAAGGCAAAACTTTCAATTGGAAAAATTGACCAGCAAAACCATAATAGTCAATAAAGATAACTAGGGTTAAACTTATTACTCAAAAAGATTGACCGGGATAAAACAATGATAGACAAAGAAGATGACTAGGGTAAAACCTATTAGTTAAAAAGATGACCATGGTGAAACTATAATAGTTAAGGAAGTGATCAGGGTGAAACCTTCAATTGAAAAGATTGACTAGGGCAAAACCATAATACTCAAGGAGATAACTAGGGCAGAGCCTTCAATTAGTTAACGAGGGTGAAATTATTATAATAATGAGGTGATCGGGGAAAAAATTTCATTCGAAAGTTTGACCAAGACAAAACCATAATAGTTAAGGAAGTGACCATGGTAGAACCTTTACTTGGAAAGATTGACTAGAGTGAAACCATAGCAATCTAAAAGATGATAGGGTAGAAGCTTCAATAGAAATGATCGAACAAGATGAAACCATAATGGTCAAAGAGGTGACTAGGGTGGAACCTTCAGATTGCCTCATTTTGAAGGAGGCAACTAACGTAGAACTTTCAATTGAAATGATTATTCAAGGTGAAACCATAATCATCAAAGAGGTAACTAGGGTAGAACCCTCAATCAAATGATTAACAAGGGTAAAAACATAATATTCAGAATCAGGGTTGAAGCTTCAACTAGAATAATTGACTTAGGCAAAACCATTGTAGTCAAAGAAGTGGCAAAACCTTCAATCAGAAAGATTAACCAAGGTGAAACCATAATAGTCAAAGAGGTGACTAAGGTTAGTCAAAAAGATTGATCATGGTGAAACTATATTAGTTAAAAAGGGTGACTAGGTTGAAACTTATTAGTCAAAAAGGTGATCAAGGCAAAGCCTTCAATCGAGAAGATTGACTAAGGCCAGACCATAATATTTAAAAAAAATAACTAGGGTAAAGCCTATTAGTTAAAAAGATGATCAATTTAGAAGAAAAAGATGTCTAATTTTTCACATGTTTGAATAGATATGGGCCTTAATTTTCAGTTTTAAGAAAATAGGAAAACTTAAATAGTTATCGCTTCCACAATATTCTGCTCAATTTTTTACATGTGATAAGGATACAAGTTTAATGACCACTAATAATAAATTTGGATATGCCATCAAAAACTTTGAAAATTATTCTAATTACCATCACCAAAGACTTTGACATTTTATTCTGATTACTATCACTAGAAGTTTGGATACACCATTAGAGACTTTGACATTTTATTTATCGCCACTAGAAACTTTGGATAAATTACTAAAGACTTTGAAATTTTATTTTAGTTACCACCAAAAACTTTGGATGCATCACTAATGACTTTAAAAATTATTCTAGTTAGCAACTCTAGAAGCTTTAGGTGCACCACCAAAGACTTGTTTTAAATAAGTCTTTGAAGCTTCAATGACTTTGAAGGCTTGCTTTTTAAATAAACTCTTTTGAATGCTTCAGATTTTATCACTGAAGAGTTAAAATTTCTTGAATGTTTCAAGTCCACCACTAAAGACTTTGGAAATGTGTTTGATTATTCTATATTTGATGAAAACACAGTCATTAAGTATGATAATTCAATGATCTCAAAGATCATAACATTATTCAAAGAAGTCAAGTGATGTAAATACATAACATGCCAATGCAAATACTTGTGAAGCAATGCAAATACAAAAAACAATAATGAGACAAATGCACATGAAATTATGCAAATTTTAGTGTTATCTAATGATGTAATGCATGTGAAGCAATGCAAGTGCAAATGTAATTAAAGAGGTAATACATGTGAAATAATGCAACTGATAAATTTTCATTTCACCTTCTCCTTTCTATGGATCAATTTTATTCTAATTCTCCTCAATCAAAAAAACCTTGTCTCTTTTCAAACACTTTTTTCAAGCATTTCAAAATAATTGCTTTCATTGAATATTGTATTTTTTTTTTGAAATCTCTAGGTTAAAACATGTGATATCTAAGTCTCTCAAAAACTAACGATCTTTGGTTAAATTTTTTTTGAATTGTAATTTGTTCTTTTCTCAAAATGTGTTGAAAATCTTTAAAAAAAATCTTTGATTAGCCTCAAAATTTTGAAACGGATAGAATACATGCCCTATTTTCCTAGGCACAAATGGATCAGGTTACATAAAAAATGAATTCCTTTAAAATCAAACTAATTTGATATTCCTTTAATTCTCTTAACTATTAGCACTCTGAGGCTCAGACTGGCCGTGAAGGGTTTAGGATCAAATGGTCAAATTGGAAAGGGAATAATTTAGTTTTGAAGTTTATCACCCCAATTAAAAGTTGACAACCTAAGATACTTAGGGATTTTTGGGTGTCCCTAAATTTTTCAAAATAATTTTTCTCCTTGCAAAATTTTGGTAATTCCCATAGGTGATACATGCAGTTTTCATGTTTTTCTCTAGACTGCTCATTTTTTAGTTTTCACCCTAGAGATTTATTCTTTACATTTTTTTTTCATTTTTATTCTTTTTTTATTGTTTTATCATGATCTTAAGAAGAGCTCATAACCTTTTAGGAAGAAAATATTCTTAGTAAATCGACCCATTAATTCAAATCATCATATTTGATTAAAATCATCTTTTTAAGGTACGTAATGCAAGCTAAGGTTTGAGGTTCAGAAAGAAAGAATGAAAGGCCCAAATAAAGTGTTTGAGGATTATCAGATTAAAGATTATGTCATTTCATAAGGAGTTTATCCTTTTTATTTTTCTAGAGTATCATATTTCCTTGTATCCTCATCTTTTTTTTCCCTTTTAATTTGTTTCCTTTCTTCATATTTTTTCCTTTTCGTTTCATGCCTTTTTCTATCTTTTCTATCTATCTTTCTTTGTTTTTTTTTCTTTTTTTCTTACCCTTTTCTTCTCTTTTTTTTTTATCTTGAAGGGAATTACAGATTAGAAAACTTAGCTTACTTTGTATTTGCCTTAGAATGTCAAGAATTTTATTAGATTTAAATGTGAGATCTAAATCCATATATTTGCTTTAATTTTCTTTGTGCCCTCTAATGTGGAGGGTGATCCTCAATCAAGTATTACAAAAAGAAATAATTATTTAGGCTAAAAAAGAAGGTAATAATTTTTTATATCTTTGAAACTGTGATCAAAGAAGGCAATTTTATCACTTCAAACACAACTATAAAACCTAAAAGGTTGTTCCCAAGATTTTTTGCAAATATCTTGAGTATCTTAATCACATGATAATGCATATGAATTTTCTTTTTCAACTTCATCTTCATCTTCATTATCATCATCATCATCTTCTTCTTCTTCTTCTTCTTTTATGAAAATCCATGTATGAATTCTCCATTTCTCTCCATCCTTTTAAGCATGTTCCACTATTAGCTCCTCACCACTGGGAAATTAGGTAATATAAGGTTTTGTGTTTACATGAAGGATTCTATGCTTGATTCTTTAAAAGCTATAATAATGAGCACAAGGCTATGCTTAAAATGATCCAAAGAAAAGTAAGGCTCAAAAAGTTTTCATTAAAGATATGGTGGCCAATTTTGTTCGGTCATTATGCATTGAAATATAAGTAATGAGCGTTTTTTAGGGGATGATCGCAAAATCCATGTTTTAGCTACTAGAAAAGAAATAGGATTTTAGGCATAATCTTGGCACATATCTAATTAGGCCCTCTAGAAGAACATTTCTTTTGTTTGATTTTCACAAAAACTTGTAAATTTTGAAAGCTTTATTCTATCATTTTTACTTAGGGAATTTAGGAATTTAAATTTACTTCCCTAAAATATTGGGTCTTTTAAATGATCATGGTTTCATCACTAAAGGAAATGAATACAAGGATACAAGCTCATTTTTAACATTGATCATTAGTATTCTCACAATTTTTCATCATTATGTTTTTGCTTTTTGGAAAACATTCTAACTAACCAAAAATCCAATATTCAAAATATGCATGTTTCACAAAATGATATCAATTCAGAGATAAGGGTTTCTTAGAATAAAGGTTACACCAATTACTATATAGCACGCACCCTCTTCTTACAAACCTAACTATTCTCAATGCTTATCTCCTACTTATAAGCATTTCAATGACACTTGGCTTTCCCTTTCATGAAGCTCAACTTTTAAGCCTTGATAAGGTCCTAAACTTTATACTTAAAAGTGAGACAATCTTCTATGAAGTGGCTTGAATTACCATAATGATAATCACAACACTAGTTAATGTCATACCAATTTGGATATGGAGGTTTCAAAGGCTCAATTTGGATAAGTGCCAAGAGGTGATTTTTGACAAGCTCAATCAAAGCTCCATATAAAAAATAGGGATCTACTCAACTTGATTTCGATTTCACTTCTTGTGTTTACTTTAACTGTTCCCTTAGCATTTGGCTTATGCCCAACTATGAAAGTTAATGTAACTATAAGCATTGGTTGGTAAAGACTTTGTCATGCACAGGATACACTATTCATGACAAGATAACATGGCTCGTAAGGGTGATGCCAATATTAACTAGGATCCATAAGTGGCTGGTTCATCTGGAAGGCATCTTGGATTTCTTTTTCCCTTTTAGTTATTTTTCTCTTTTCTGGCATAGGCATGTCAATAATTATTATCTTTTCCTTTTGATGGCATTTTTGATCATTTCCCTAGAGATCACTACATCAGTGAAATTTTTTGTGCTGCTTTCTATGAGTTTTTTAAAGAATGAAGTTAGCAATGTATTCAAAAATAGAGATGCTATCTTTTCTTCCATTAAAGGTGGTTGCACTTTGATCACTATGTCATTCCATCTTTCGGATGTTGTGTAAACATTTTTGTCAATTTTTTTTCCATATTTTGGAGAGATAATTGGTTTGGTGCCAAATCCCACATATGCTTGTACTACTGAAGAAAAGCATTAGCCAAGTCTATCCAACACTGCAACTGACTCTACTTTAAGTCTTTGTACTATAGCTGATTCTTACAAGCCTTCTTAAAAATAATGAATAAAAAGCTTGTTATTATATGCATGCCCAGTCATTTTTCTGATGAACATTTTGATGTGGGCCTAAGAAAACAAGGTGCCATTAAACTTTTCAAAGCCCAGCGTGTTAAACTTAGGAGGGAGGATTCGATCTAGTACCAAGCTCAACTCATCTACATCCACACTACTAAAGTCCCCAACTTTTTTTGTTTGAATCTTTTCAAGAAGCTAGTATTTTCCCTTATCACTTTCGAGTTTAACTCTTTTTGGAGCTTTGAGCCTAAGACTTTCTTGCCCATGAGGTCATCGCGGTCTATAACCATTGGATTGTCCAAAGTAGGATCCGATCTTGCACTTATTGCGTTTTTGTTGACACCTAATTTTGTCTGAGCCCTTTCCCTGTCAGTTCAAAAATAGCTAAAACTAAGAACTTAGCAGCTACCTGAACTTTTATGTGGAATGAATATTTTCAAAACCTATTTAGTTTTACCTAAATGGAAATATGTGCACATGACAGAAAATCATCATTTCAAGGGTTGTAAAGAACAAATCTCAGATAAAAAAACATAACGGTAAAAAATTACCTTTTAATTTTATTCTTTTCAAAATTTGAAATTTATTTCTACAAATGTTATCATGGTCAAATTTTTCATTTTCAGGAATTTTTAAAGAATTTTTCATAAAATTTTGAAAGTTGATTTTCGTATATTTTTACAAATACCTGTGCAGTATTTATGTTGATATTCACTCCATATGATCATAAATATTTTTTACTAGTATTTTTTACCTAGACATATCAAGTTGTCAATTTTGGGACTTAAATTTGAATTTTTCATAGTACAACAAGTGTCAAACTCATGAAATTTTTCTTGGTAAAAATTATTAAGAATCTCAAGTTTTATTTTTATTATTTTTACAAATTAATAATTTGGTTAATTTATTGCATTTAATTCATTTTTATAAAATTTGAAAATATTTTTGGGAACTTTCTATTTCCAAGATATAGATTTCTCTACTCTATAAAATTTTTTTATAGAATCTTTCTGAGTTTATAATTTTTAAAATTCTTCAATTATTTTCATTAAATCCATATTAAATTAGTTTTTAAAAATTCAATTTATTTTATAAGTTTTATATTTTTTCCAAAAAAAATTTTCTTCCAAAATGGTTTTTGTTCATAAAATTTTATAAGTTTAGAATTTTTAATTGACTTTTTCTCATACAAAAAATTTCTCAAAAATTTATTTTTCAATTTTTATATCTAAATTTTATTAATTTTATTAAT
>JBBYHO010508831.1:7857-20781 GCA_038382025.1 Adansonia gregorii | reverse complement strand
TATCTTATTACTTTATTATATTATTATAGGATTATAATTACTGTAACATAAAATAATAATAATAATAATAATAATAACAATAATAATAATCAAAGAAAAATTTAAAATTTTACTACTAACATACACAAACTCTCAATATTTAATGGGTTTAACTAATACAATTAAAGAAAATGCGATAAACAGATTATATACTTTATTAACAATTGTTTTAAAGCTCACGATATGATTTACTTTCTGATAAATTAATATTTTATTATATATAAACCTGCTAAAGGGTCGGGCTACTCATTTAGTCCAATTGGGTCTGGCTTGGCGTTTCATATTTTTATAACTAGCCTGATATTTTATTTCAATTTAATTATAATATGTATAATATTTATAAAAACTATTCTTTAATGTGGTAAGTAGTAATTTTGGCTTAGATAGACAAGTTTAGGTACCTTAATTAAGGGCCTGGAATTGGGATTTAAAAAAAATTTGGACTGTGGCCCAACCTAACCTAACCCATGTGCAAGTTTAATCATATTTAAAGTATAATTTTACGTTTTTAATATTTAATTAAATTATTAAAAGAATAGTAAAATAAAATTCATTATTAAAGTTTTTAATTTATAAAAAATTATTTAATTATAATTTTTTTATATTTATTTTTAGTATTAAATTTAGGTTCAGGTTTAAGCCGAGCTCAGGTTCGGGTCATTTCGGGTTCAGGTCATTTCAAGTTCAGGTTCTTTCGAGTTCAGATCATTTTAGGTTTAGGCTATTTCATACTCGGGCCATTTGGATTTCGGTTTTTTCAAGTTCGAGCCATTAATTTTTTGGTCAAATTGGCTTCAGTTCGGGTTCAGACTCGAGTTTTTTTGAGCGGGTTTTCGGGTTTGGGTTCATTTTCCCACCTTAAGTCCCGATGTCGAGAACATGATTGTATCACCCATAATGAAAAGAATGGAGATTAGTATGACTATCCAAGTTTGACTTATTTCATAGATGAACATTAATTATAAGTAAAATAGTGGAAAGAAAAGCTTTTCTTGCAAATCCAAAGCGTCAATATCGTGTAACCCAATATGGAGACCATGATTGTAATGCCCATAACAAAAAAAAAATGTAGATTGTTACTAGTATCAAATTTTGGCTCATTTCATGGATAAACATTAATTATGAGTATAATGCTGGAAAGAAAAGCTTTACTTGCAAATCCAAAGCGCCAATATCATGTATCCCAAAAGGGAGAACATGATTGTAGTACCAATAACAAGAAGAATGGAGATTATTATGAGTATTTGAGTTTGACTCACATCACGGATGAACATTAACTATAAGGAAAATGGTGAAAAGAAAAGCTTTTTCGGGAAATCCAAAGCATTAATATCATGTATCCCAATGTGGAGAGCATGATTGTCATGCCCATAACAAAAAGAATGCAGATTATTATGAGTATCCAAACTTGACACATTTCACAGATGAACATCAATTATAAGAAAAATGGTGAAAAGAAAAGCTTTTTTGTAGATCCAAAGCACCAAAATCATATATCCCAATGTGTAGAAGTTTGACTCATTTCATGGATGAACATTAGTTATAAGTTAAATGGTGGAAAGAAAGGTTTGCAAATCCAAAGCATCAATATCGTGTAACCTGATATGGAGAGCATGATTGTAGTGCCCATAACAAAGAGAATGTAGATTATTATGAGTATCTAAGTTTAACTCATTTTATGGGTGAACATTAATTATAAGGAAAATGGTCGAAAGAAAAGCTTTTCTTGCAAATCCAAAGCATCAATATCATGTATCCCAACGTGGAGGACGTGATAGTGGTGCCTATAACGAAAAGAATGGAGGTTACAATAAGTATCCCAGTTTGTCTCATTTCATAGATAAAAATTAATTATAAGAAGAATGGCGGAAAGAGCTTTTCTTACAAATCCAAAACAGCAATATCATGTATACCAATGGGGAGAACATAATGCAGTGATTATAACAAAAAGAATATAGATTATTAAGAGTATCCAACTTTGAGTCATTTCACGGATAAGCATTAGTTATAAGGAAAATAGTGGAAAGAAAAGCTTTTCTTAAAAATCCAAAGCGTTAATATCATGTATCCCAATGTGGAGAGCATGATTCTACTGCTCATAACAAAAAAAATGTAGATTATTATGAGTATCCAAGTTTGACTCATTTCACGGATGAACATTAATTATAAGTAAAATAGTAGAATGAAAAGCTTTTTCTCCAAATCTAAAAGACCAATATCATGTACCCCGGTGTGGAACACATGATTGTAGCGCCAATAATGAAAAGAATGGAGATTATTAGGAGTATCCAAGTTTGACTAATTTCACGGATGAACATTAATTATAAGCAAAATGGTAGAAAGAAAAGCTTTTCTTGCAAATCCAAAGCATCAATATCATGTATCCCAATGTGGAGAGCATGATTGTAGTGCCCATAATGAAAAGAGTGTAGATTATTATGAGTATCCAAGTTTGACTCATTCCACGGATGAACATTAGTTATAAATAAAATGGTGGAAAAAAAGATTTTCTTGCAAATCTACAGCATCAATATTGTTTTTCCCAATGTGGAAAACATAAATGTAGTGCTCATAATGAAAAGAATTGAGCTTATTAAAAGTATCCAAGTTTGACCCATTTCACGGATGAACATTTATTGTAAGTAAAATGGTGGAAAAAGAGGCTTTTCTCGTAAATCTTAAGCATCAATATCGTTTAGCCCAATATGCAAGCCATGATTGTATTGCCTATAACATAAGGAATGTAGATTATTATAAGTATCCAAGTTTGACTCATTTCAGGGATAAACAATAATTATAAGTAAAATGGTGAAAAGAAAAGCTTTTCTTGCAACTCGAAAGGATCAATATCATGTAACCCAAAGCGAAAACCATGATTGTACTGCCCATAACAAAAAAAAGTAGATTGTTACTAGTATCCAATTCTGACACATTTCATGGATGAACATTAATTACAAGTAAAATGCTGAAAGAAAAGCTTTACTTGCAAATCCAAAGCATTAATATCATGTATCCTGAATGGGAGAACATGATTGTTGTACCCATGATAAGAAGAATGGAGATTATTATGAGTATCCAAGTTTGACTCATTTCATGGATGAACATTAACTGTAAGGAAAATGGTGGAAAGAAAAGCTTTTCTTGGAAACCCGAAGCATCAATATCGTGTATCCCAATGTGGAGAGCATGATTGTCATACTCATAACAAAAAAATTGTAGATTGTTATGAGTATCCAAGTTTGACACATTTCACAGATGAACATTAATTATAAGGAAATTGGTGGAAAGAGAAGCTTTTCTGCAAATCCAAAGCATCAATATCATGTATCCCAATGTGGAAAAGTTTGACTCTTTTCATAGATGAACATTAGTTATAAGTTCAATGGTGGAAAAAATGCTTTTCTTGCAAATCCAAAGCATCAATATCATGTAACCTGATGTGGAGAGCATGATTGTAGTGCCCATAACAAAAAGAATATAGATTATTATGAGTGTCTAAGTTTGACTCATTTCATAAATGAACATTAATTATAAGGAAAATGGTAGAAAGAAAAGATTTTCTTGCAAATCCAAAGCATCAATATCATGTATCCCAATGCGGTGGACAAGATAGTGGTGCCCATAATGAAAAGAATGAAGATTATAATGAGTATCCAAGTTTGTCTCATTTCACCGATAAAAATTAATTATAAGGAGAATGGTGGAAAAAAAGGCTTTTCTTGCAAATCCAAAGCATCAATATCATGTATCCCAATGGAAAGAACATGATTGTAGTGCTCATAACAAAAAGAATATAGATTATTGAGAGTATCCAAGTTTGAGTCATTTCACGAATGAGCATTAATTATAAGGAAAATGGTGGAAAGAAAAGCTTTTCTTAAGAATCCAAAGCATCAATCTTGTGTGTCCTAATGTGGAGAGCATGATTCTACTGCTAATAACAAAAGAAATGTAAGTAAAATGGTGGAAAGAAAAGCTTTTCCTATAAATCTAAAAGATCAATACCATGCATCCCGGCGTGGGGAACATGATTGTAGTGCCAATAATGAAAAGAATGAAAATTATTAGGAGTATCCATGTTTGATTGATTTCACGGATGAACATTAATTAAAAGTAAAATGGTGGAAAGAAAAGCTTTTCTTGAAAATCCAAAGCATTGATATCGTGTATCCCAATGTGGAGAGCATGATTCTACTGCTCATAAGAAAAGAAATGCAGATTATTACGAGTATCCAAGTTTAACTCATTTCATGGATGAACATTAATTATAAGTAAAATGGTGGAAAGAAAAGCTTTTCCTGCAAATCTCAAATATCAATATCGTGTATTCTTGTATGGAGAACATGGTTGTAGCGCCAATAATGAAAAGAATGGAGATTATTGGAGTATCCATGTTTGACTGATTTCACAAATGAATATTAATTATAAGTAAAATGATGGAAAGAAAAGCTTTTCTTGCAAATCCAAAGCATCAATATCGTGTATCCTAATATGGAGAGCATGATTGTAGTGCCCATAACAGAAAGAGTGCAGATTGTTATGAGTATCCAAGTTTGACTCATTCCATGAACAAACATTAATTATAAGTAAAATGGTGAAAAAAAGCTTTTCTTGCAAATCTAAAGCATCAATATTGTGTATCCCATTGTGGGGAACATAAATATAATGCTCATAATGAAAAGAATGGAGATTATTAGAAGTATCAAAGTTTGACTTATTTCACGGATGAACATTCATTATAAGTATAATGGTGGAAAAAAAGGGCTTTTCTCGTAAATCCAAAGCATCAATATCGTTTATCCCAATGTGGAGACCATGATTGTAGTTCCCATAACATAAAGAATGTATATGATTATAAGTATCCAAGTTTGACTTATTTCACGAATGTACAATAATTATAAGTAAAATGGTGGAAAGAAAAGCTTTTCTCGCAAATCTAAAGCATTAATATAGCGTATCCCAATATGGAGAACATAATTGTAGTGCCATAATGAAAAGAATAGAGATTATTAGGAGTGTACAAGTTTGACTCAATTCACAAATTAACATTAATTATAAGTACAATGGTCGAAAGAAAAATTTTTCTTGCAAATCTAGAGCCTCAATATCGTGCAACCCAATATGGAGACCATGATTGTAGTACCCATAATGAAAAGAATGTAGATTATTACGAGTATCCAAGTTTGACTCATTTCATTGATGAACATTAATTATAAGTAAATTGATGGAAAGAGAAGTTTTTCTTGCAAGTCCAAAGCATCAATATCGTGTAACCCAATGGGGGGACTATGGTTGTAGTGCCCATAACGAAAAGAATGTAGATTATTATGAGTAGCAAACTTTGACTCATTTCATGGATGAACATTAATCACAAGTAAAATGGTGAAAGGAAAAGCTTTTCTCGCAAACCTAAAGCATCAATATTGTGTATCCTAATGTGGGAGATCATGATTGTCATGCCCATAACAAAAATAATATGGATTATTATAAGTATCCAAGTTTGACACATTTCACATATGAACATTAATTATAAGGAAAATGATGGTAAGAAAACTTTTTTGCAAATCCAAAGCATCAACATCGTGTATCCCAATGTGGAGATCATGATTGTCATGAGCATAACAAAAAGAATGTAGATTATTACTAGTCTCCAAGTTTGACACATTTTATGGATGAACATTAATTTTTAAGAAAATGATGGTAAGAAGACTTTTTTTGCAAATCCAAAGCATCAATATTGTGTATCCCAAAGTGGGGAACATGGTTATGATGCCCAAAACAAAAAGAATATAGATTATTATGAGTATCTAAGTTTGGCTCTCTTCACGGATAGACATTAATTATGAGTAAAATGGTGGAAAGAAAAGATTTTCTTACAAATCCAAATTATCAATGTTATCATGATTGTGGTGCCTATAATGAAAAGAGTGGAGATTATAATGAGTATCTACGTTTGTCTCATTTCATAAATGAACAATAATTATAACGTAAATTTTGGAAAGAAAACCTTATGTTGCAAATCCAAAGCATCAATATCATGAATCCCAGTAAGGAGAGCATGATTGTGTTACCCATAAAAAAGAATGTAGATTATTGCTAGTATCCAAGTTTGACTCATTTCATGGATGAATATTAATTATTAGTAAAATGGTGCAAACAAAAGACAATATCGTGCATCCCAATATGGAGAGCATGATTATAATGCCCATAACAAAAAGAATGCAGGTTATTGTGAGTATCCAGGTTTAACTCATTTCATAGATGAACATTAATTATAAGTAAAATGGTAGAAAGAAAAGCTTTTCTTTAAAATTTAAAGCATTAGTAATTGTATGCCAATGTGGAGAACATGATTGTAATGCCCATAATGAAAAGAATAGAGATTATTAGGAGTATCATAGTCTGACCCATTTCACGAAAGAACATTAATTATAAGGAAAATGATGGAAAAAAAGCTTTTCCTGCAAATCTAAAGCATCAATATCATGTATCCCCATGTGGAGAACATGATTATAGCATCGATAATAAAAGAATGGAGATTATTAAGAGTATCCAAGTTTGACTCATTTGGCAAATGAACATTGATTATAAGTAAAATGACAGAAATAAAAGCTTTTCTTGCAAACCCAAAGCATCAAGGTCGTGTATCCAAATGTGGAGAACATGATTATAGGGCCTATAATGAAAAGGATGGAGATTATTATGAGTATCCAAGTTTGACTCATTTCACAGGTGAACATTAATTATAGGAAAAATGGTGGAAAGAAAGGCTTTTCTTGTAAATCTGAGGCATCGATATCATGTATCACAATGTGGAGAACATAATTGTAGTGCCCATAACGAAAATAATGGAGATTATACGAGCATCCAGGTTTGTTTCTTTCCATGGATTAACATTAATTATAAGCAAAATGGTAGAAAGAAATGCTTTTCTTGCAAATCGATAGCATCATTATCATCTATCCTAATATTGGACATGGTTGTAGTCCTCATAACAAGAAGAATGGAGATTATTGCGGGTATCTAAGCTTGACCCATTTCACGAATGAACATTAATTATGGGGAAAATGGTGGAAAAAACAAATTTTATTGCAAATCCAAAGAGTCAATTTTGTATATCCCAATGTGGAAAACATGATTATAGTGCCCATAACAAAAAGAATGGAATTATAATGAGTATTTAAGTTTGTCTCATTTCATGGATGAACATTAGTTATAACGAAAATGGTGGAAAGAAAAGCTTTTCTAGCAAATCCAAAGCATCAATACCATGTATCCCAATGGGGAGAACATGGGTGTAGTGCTCATAACAAAAAGATTGGAGATTATTACGAGTATCCAAGTTTGACTCATTTCATGGATGTACATTAGTTGTAAGGACAATGGTGGAAAGAAAAGCTTTTCTTGGAAATCCACAGCATCAATATCGTGTATCACAATATGGAGAACATGATTGTAGTGCCCATAATGAAAAGCGTCGAGATTAAAATGAATATCTAAATTTGTCTCATTTTACAGATGAACAATAATTATAAGGAAAAGACTGGAAAAAAGCTTTTCTTGCAAGTCAAAAGCATCAATATCATGTATCCCAAAGGGGAAAACATGATTGTAGAGCCCATAACAAAAAAAAATGGAGATTATTATGAGCATCCAAGTTTGACTCGTTTCACGGAAGAACATTAATTATAAGAAAAATGGTGGAAAGAAAGCTATTCTTGCAAACCCAAAGCATCCATATTGTGTATCCCAAAACGGAGAACATGCTCGTAGTGCCCATAGCAAAAAGAATGGAGATTATAATGAGTATCAAAGTTTGACTCATTTCATGGAAGAACTTTAATTATCAGGAAAATGGTTGAAAGAAAAGCTTTTCTTGTAAATCCAAAGCATCAAATATCATGTATCCCAATGTGGAGAACATAATTGTCATATCTATAATGAAAAGAATGTATATTATTACGAGTATCCAAGTTTGACTCATTTCATAGATGAACATTAGTTATAAGGAAAATGGTGAAAAGAAAAGCTTTCTTACAAATCCAAAGCATCAGTATCATGCATCCCAATGTGGAGAACATAATTGTAGTGCCTATAATGAAAAGAATAGAGATTATACAGACTCACCAAGTTTGTCTAATTTCGCGGATAAACATTAATTATAAGGAAAATGATGTAAAGAAAAACTTTTCTTGCAAATCCAGCACATCAATATGATTTTCCCAATGCGGAGTACATGATTGTAGTGCCCATAACAAGAAGATTGGAGATTATTCTGGGTATCCAAGTTTGACTTTTTTCATTAATGAACATTAATTAAAAGTAAAATGGAGGAAAAAAAAGCTTTTCTAGTAAATCCAAAGCATCAATATCATGTATTGCAAAGTGAAGAACATGATTGTAGAGCATATAACAAAAAAAATAGAGATTATTATGAGTATCTAAGTTTATCTCATTCACAGATGAACATTTGATACAAGGGAAATGGTAGAAAGAAAAGCTTTTCCTATAAATTCGAAGCACCAATATCGTATATCCTAATAGGGAGAACATGATTGTAATGCCTATAACAAAAAGAATAGAGATTACTATGAGTATCCAAGTTTGACTCATTTCACAGATGAATATTAATTTTAAGGAAAATGGTCAAAAGAAAAGCTTTTCTTGCAAATCCAAAGCATCAATATCGTGTATCATAATGTGGAGAACATGATTGTAATGCCCATAAAGAAAAAAATGGATATTATAATGAGCATCCAAATTTGTCTTTTTTCACAGATGAACATTAATTATAAGGAAAAGGGTGGAAGGAAAAACTTTTCTTGCAAATCCAAAGCATCAATATTATGGAGAACCTGATTGTAGTGCCCAAAACGAAAGAATGGAGATTATAATGAGTATCCAAGTTTGCCTTATTTCATAGAAGGACATTTATTATAAGAAAAATGGTGGAAAAAAAACTTTTGTTACAAATCCAAAGCACCAATGTCATGCATCCCAAAGTGGAGAACATGATTTTAGTGCTCATAACAAAAAGAATATCTATTATATGTGTATCCTAGTTTGACTCATTTCACGGATGAACATTAATTATAAGAAAAATGGTGGAAAGAAAAGCATTTCTTGCAAATCCAAACATCATTATTGTGTATCCCAATGTGGAAAAGATGATTGTAGTGCCTATAATGAAAAGAATAGAGATTATTATGAGTATCCAAGTTTAACTCATTTTACTGATGAACAATAATTATAAGGAAATTGGTGGAAAGAAAGCCTTTTCTTGTGAATCCCAAGCATCAGTATCATGTATCCTGATGTGGAGAACATGATTGTATTGCCCATAATGAAAAGAATAGACATTATAATAAGTATCCACGTTTGTCTAATTTCATGGATGAACATTAGTTAAAAGAAAAATGGTGGAAAGAAAAGCTTTTCTTGCAAATCCAAAGCATTGATATCATGTATCGCAATATGGAGAACATAATTGTAGTGCCCATAATGAAAAAAATGGAAATTGGAATGAGTATCCAAGTTTGTCTTCTTTCATGAAAGAACATTAATCACAAGCAGAATGGTGGAAAAAACACTTTTGTTGCAAATCTAAAGCATCAATGTCATGCATCCCAATAGGGAGAACATGGTTGTGCTGCTCATAACAAAAAGAATGTAGATTGTTATGTGTATCCTAGTTTGACTGATTTCACGGATGAACTTTAATTACACAGAAAATGGTGAAAAGAAAAGCTTTTCTTGCAAATCTAAAGCAACAATATCGTGTATGGCAATGTGGAGAATATGATTGTAGTGCCCATAATGAAAAGAATGGAGATTATAATGAGTATCCAAGTTCATATCATTTCACGGAAGAACTTTAATTATGAGAAAAATGGTGGAAAAAATGCTGTTGTTGCAAATCTAAAGCATCAGTGTCATGTATCCCAATGAGGGGAACATGGTTGTGCTACCCATAACAAAAAAAATGTAGATTGTTATGTGTATCCTAGTTTGACACATTTCATATATGAAGGTTAATTATAGGGAAAATGGTGGAAAAAAAAAGCTTTTCTTACCAATCCAAAGTATTATTATCGTGTATCCCAATGTGGAGAACATGATTATAGTGCCTAGAATGAAAAGAATGGACATTTTAATGAGTATCCATGTTTGTCTCATTTCATGGATAAACATTAAGTATAAGAAAAATGGTGGAAAGAAAAGCTTTTCTTGCAAATCCCAAGCATCAATACCGTGTATCCCAATGTGGAGAACATGATTGTAGTGTCCATAATGAAAAGAATTGAAATTATAATGAGCATCCAAGTTTATCTCATTTCACAGATAAACTTTAATTATAAGAAAAATGGTGGAAAGAAAAGTTTTTCCTACAATTCCAAAGCATCAATATCGTGTATCCCAATGTGCAAAAAATGATTGTAGTGCCCATAAGAAAAAGAATGCAGATTATTACTAGTATCCAATTTTGACTCATTTCATGGATGAAAGTTAATTTTAAGGAAATGATGGAAAGAAAAGCTTTTCTTGCAAATCCAAAGCATCAATGTCGTGCATCCTAATATGGAGAACATGATTGTAGTGCCCATAATGAAAAGAATGGAAATTGTAATGAGTATCCAAGATTGTCTCATTTCATAGATGAACATTAATTATAAGGAAAATAGTGGAAAGAAAAGCTTTTCTTGCAAATCCAAAGCATCAATATCCTGTATCCTAAAATAGAGAATATTTTTGTAGTGCTCATAAGAAAAAGAATGGACATTATTGCAAGTATCCAAGTTTGTCTTATTTCACGATGAACTTTAATTATAAGGAAAATGGTGAAAGAAAAGCTTTTCTCTCAAATCCAAAACATTAATTTCATGTATCCTAACGTGGCGAACATGATTATAGTCCCCATAACAAAAGGCATGTAGATTATTATAAGTATCCATGTTTGACACTTTTCACAAAAGAACATTAATTATAAGTAAAATGGTGGAAAGAAAGCTTTCCTTGCAAATCCAAAGCATTAATATAGTGTATCCCAATAAGGAGAACACAATTATAGAACCTATAACAAAAAGAATGGAGATTATTACGAGCGTCCAAGTTTGACTCATTCCACAGATAAACATTAAATTATGAGTAAAATGGTGGAAAGAAAAGCTTTTCTTGCAAATCTAAGGCATCGATATCATGTATCACAATGTGGAGCGCATGATTGTTATACCCATAACAAAAAGGATGTAGCTTATTATGAGCATCCAACTTTGACTTATTTCACTGATGAACATTAATTATAAGGAAAACCGTGGAAAGAGAAGCATTTATGCAAATCCAAAGCATCAATATCATGTAATCCCAATGTGAAGAACACGATTTTAGTGCCTAGAACAAAAAGAATGAAAATTATTATGAGTATCCAAGTTTTACTCTTTTCACGGATGAATATTAATTATAAGTAAAACGATGGAATGAGAAGCTTATGTTGCAAATCCAAAGCTTCAATATCATGTACCCCAATGTTAAGAGCATGATTTACTGTCTAGAAGAAAAACAATGTAGATTATCATAAGGACCCAAGTGTGACTCATTTCATAGATGAACATTAATTATAAGTAAAATGGTGGAAAGAAAAGCTTTTCTTCTAAATCTAAAGCATTAATATCGTGTATCCCAATGTGGAGAATATGTTTGTAGTGCCCATAATGAAAAGAATGGAGATTATTAAGAGTATCAAAGTTTAACTCTTTTCACAGATAAACATTAATTATAAGGAAAATAGTGGAAAGAAAAAGCTTTTCTTGCAAATCCAAAGCATCAACATCGTGCATCCTAATGTGGAAAGCATGACTGTAATACCTGTAACAAAAGGAATGTAGATTATTATAAGTGTCCAAGCTTAACTTATTTCACGGATGAACATTAATTATAAGTAAAATGGTGACAACAAAGCTTTTCTGGCAAATCTAAAGCATCGATACCGTTTATCCCATTAGGGAGAGCATGATTGTACTGCCCTTAGATTATTATAAGTATCCAAGTTTAACTCATTCCATGAATGAACATTAAATCCAAGTTTAACTCACTTCACGGATGAACATTAAATCTAAGTTTAACTCATTTCATGGATGAACATTAATTATAAGTTAAATGGTGGAAAGATAAGCTTTTCTTGCAAATCCAAAGCATTAATACTATATATCCCAAAGGGGAGAACACGATTGTAATGCCCATAACAAAAAGAATGGAGATTATTATGAGTATCCAAGGTTGACTTATTTCATGATGAACATTAATTAAATGTAAAATGGTGGAACAAAAAGCTTTTTTGGGAAATCCAAACCATCAATATCGTGTATCTCTATGTGGAGAGCATGCTTATCATGCCCATAACAAAAAGAATGTAGATTATTATAAGTATCCAAGTTTGACTCATTTCATGGATGAACTTTAATTATATGTAAAATGGTGGAAAGAAAAACCTTTTTTACAAGTCCAAAGCGTCAATATCGTGCATCCTAATATAAAGAACAAGATTGTTGTGCCTATAACAAAAAGAATGTAGATTATTACGAGTATCTAAATTTGACTCATTTTACAGATGAGCACTAATTATAAGGAAAATAGTAGAAAGAAAAGCTTTTCATGCAAATCCAAAGCATCAATATTGTGTATCCCATTGTGGAGAACATGATTGTAGTGCCCATAACAAAAAGAATGGAGATTATAATAAGTATCCAAGTTCATGTCATTTCACAGATGAACATTAATTATAAGGAAAATGGTGGAAAGAAAAGCTTTTTTTCAAATCCAAAGCATCAATATCGTGTATCCAAATATGGAGAAAATGATTGTAATGCCCAAAACAAAAAGAAAGTAGAT
>JBBYHO010508800.1:0-20788 GCA_038382025.1 Adansonia gregorii | reverse complement strand
TAATGATATTTGAGTTGATTATTCAATCTTATTATTGATGCTCATAATTGCTTGATCATTAATTAGATTGATTTGATAACTTTAATGAACTTGGAAAAGGAAATTTTGTGTTTAGACCTGGATAGAATGACATATGTTTCATATTCATTTATTAGGATGAATTGATTTGCATGTTAAATAGGAATATATGAGTATACCATATGTAAACAAATTAGAGTCTAAGCTTAACAAGTTTTTCTTAATTTACTTTACATAAGAATACACTAAACTTTTTAAGAGATATTTTTATAAAACTATCGGAAGATACTTATAAATAAATTAAAACTCTAGGTTAATAATTCATTATCATTAGCCAAGTTAAGAGAGAAAGTTTTTTTTTTAAATGAAATGTTAGAGCGAAATTGTAATCCTAGGCTTTTATTATTATTATTATTATTATTATTATTATTATTATTATTATATTTAGTTTTAATTTATAATTTTTAAGCATTTGTTTGAATAAGATTAAGTTGTTTTAATTTTAGTACTTAAAAAATTTAGTATCAATTTCCCATGGGATTGACACTCTACTTTATTATTATATTACTTGTTGTGATACATGCATTTGGGTAGTGGAAATTCAACAATAAGTTTTTGGCACCATTGCTAGGAAATTGTTTTACTATTTTTGCTAATATTAATACCAAGCAATCTTAGTCTTAATTCAAATTTTATTTATTTATTTATCTATTTATTTTATTTTATTTTTTAGGTAATTTGAAGAGATGGTATTCTATAATTATCAATGGTCATATAAAGAAATTGAAACAAGGAACACAATCAATTCCATATCTGCATAATTAGCTGTTATTCCTAAAAAGCTTGAGAAATTGGAAAGAGCACATGTTACCCAAAACTAGTTCATAACTTGCAAATTATGTGGGGGAAGACATACTAGTGATTGTTGCCTAATTTATGTTGAATCCATTCAATATGTTGGGAAGCAGAATAGTTTTTATTCCAAGAACTACAATCCAAATTGGAGCAATCACCCAGGTTTTTGTTAATGCAACACTCAATGGCTTTTATATTTAGTCGAGCCAACCTTTCATCAGGTTTTTCCAAGTTATTATACTAGAAAAGAAGCCATTAATGGCAGATTTGTTTATGGAACTTAGGACAAAAAATGAAAGCTAGGATGCTATCATTCAGCCTATAGTCACATCTTTTAGGAATCTTGAAACACAAAAGGGCCAGCTTGCTAATGCCATATACCATTGCCTTCAGGAAACTTAACCATGTGACAATGAGACAAATATTACAATTGGTAAAGAGATTAAGGGGATGACAGGCAATCAAAATTACTAATTGAGCCTGAAGATGAAAATTTGGTTGATAAACATGATGAAGAGGTTCAAGAAGAGAAAATACAATTCGAGCCATTATCAGCCTTTCCTAATAAATCTGATAAGTATTATTCAGTCAATTGGATGGAAAATGCATCCAATAAGGTTTACATATAGGGTTACTCCATCAATCTATTTGAGACATCTTTGATTTCAACTTCTGAGTGGGATGACATTAACTTTATTGGGTGTTCGAAGTTGTTGGAGACACAACCATGGTTCGTTAGTTCTACTTAGTTCAAACCACTGGAATTTATAGCTATTGTAACTTCATCTTCAAAGCCTACCATCATAAAATAAACCTCTTTAGAGCACAAGCCATTACTTATACACTTAAGAAACTATAAATGACATTGGATGGTCAATTGCTGACATAAAATGGCCTAGAAGTTCAAGGTGAAATGGCAATGTCTCAAACATCCATAGGGAGGCAAGTTTGGTCATCAAAGGTCTTATAGTAGTTTAGCCTAACCAAAATAACATTGAAGATAGTCAAGTGATGACTATAAATCAAGCACTTCTTGGCAAGCGACCGAAGCTTTTTAAACTTTTCTTTCCTTTATTTTAGAAATTTATTTAGTTTTTTTTTCATATTCAAAATTTATTTTTTTCATACTCAAAATGTTTTTCCTGTTTGCAATGTTCAAAAAAAAACTAGCTCTATAGCTTCAAAATTTAACGTGCAATCCCAAAATGCATTGTAGCCTAGTGCTTGTTGCAATGTAACTTAGATACGAATCCTGACCAAGCTTGACTTAAATGGCATTCACTTCTATCTTTGTTGATATATCACTATTTTATATTCTCTTATTTCTATAGGCTATATCTTTATCGACACTTTCTTATTTCTGGGGGCTGAGTGGTCGAGACGAATCACTTACTCAACCTTAAATAGTCATTACAAAATGACTATTTACTTAGAGTCACCACCAACCTATTAGGGCTAGGTGAGATTGGTCACCTATCAGGGTTCACATTTCGAGGGTTACAAAACCCTAGAATACAAACTCTGAGGACCGTGATTGTACCTCATATAAAAGGGTTCAGGAGTTAGTTACAATCACAAATAAGGAGCAATCTTCTTGTGATGCTTGAAAATTGGTACCTTATTAATTACATGTTAACTTGGCTTTTAATTTTTTTATCTAGCTTCAACATATGGCATTTAATTATAAATTCCTAAAATAATATTTTATAAAACAAATTTATTATTTCACGTTAGAAAAATTAGGTCTTTTTTTTAAATTTTAAAAATCAAAATCTCTTATGCACTCTATCGAAGGACTAGTGGAACATGAAAGCTTTTTCTCATCCTTTTTTGTACCCTAATGGAAAACTAGAGGAACATAAAAGGTTTGAAAATTTAAAATATTTTTTGCATCCCGTTGGAAGGCCAAAGGAAATCAAAAGGTTTTATTTCTTTAAAATTTACAAAAATCTTAATTTCCACTTTGAAAAGGATATCTCGTTATTAAAATAATTCGTAAAAATCCTTTCATATTTTGGAAAAAATTTTATATATTATTTTAAGTTGGAGACCTTGCCTTAATTTTCTAAAAAGAAAATATTTTATTAAAAATATTTATGGAACATGCTAAGACTTGATAATAATCTAAAATGACAAACCTATTCCTTATGTGTACCTTTGACATGAAAATATCTTAGTAATCACCTAGAACTTAGTTCTAATGCAAAATTTCTAAAATACCCTTAAATTATACCTTCGATGTGAAAGTATCCCAGCAACCATAAAGGACATGAAAATAATTATAAAAAAGTGAACCTATCCTAAATGTACATATTTGGCGTAAAAGTATCCCAGTAACTACCTATAACTAAATTCTAAAGAAATTACCAAAATACTTTTGAGGTGTAACTTCAATGTGAAAGTATCCCTGCAACCCCAAAAGAACATGAAAAGGAATATAAAAAGGTGAACTTATCATAAATGTACATATTTAACATAAAAGCATCACAATGACTACCTAAGAATTCTAAAAAAATTATTGAAATACCTTTAGGGTATACCTTCAACATGAAAGTATCCCGGCAACCCTAAAGGACATGAAAAAGATCATAAAAGGTGAACCTATCCTAAATGTACATCTTTGGCATAAAAGCATCCCTATGACTACCTAGGACTCGATTCTAAAAAATTACTAAAATGACCTTAGGGTGTACCTTTGATGTGAAAGTATCCTAGCAACCCTAAAGAACATGAAAAGGATTATAAAAAGGTGAATCTATCCTAAATGTACATATTTGGCATAAAAGCATCAGATGACTACTTAGGACTCAATTGTGAAAAAATTATCAAAATGCCCCTAAGGTGTACCTTTGACGTGAATGTATCTCGGCAACCTTAAAGGACATAAAAAGGATTATAAAAAGGCGAGCGTATCCTAAATGTACATCTTTGGCATAAAAGCATCAGATGACTACTTAGGATTCAATTCTAGAAAAATTACCAAAATGCCCCTGAAGTGTACCTTTGACGTGAAAGTATCTCGATAACCTTAAAGGACATTAAAAGGATTATAAAAAGGTGAACCTATCCTAAATGTATATGTTTGGCATAAAAGCATCCCGATGATAACCTAGGACTCGATTATAGAAAAATTACCAAAATGCCTTCGAGGTGCACCTTTGACATGAAAGTATCTCCGCAACCTTAAAAGACATGAAAGGACAATCAATGATGATTTTTACTCTAAATGGGTAATTTAGATGACAAAAGTGACCTAAAGTACAAAAATTGCTAATTGATGCCTAAATTTCTTAAGATTAAATTAGTCCTAAATTGACTAAAATGATAAAAATATTTTTGTTTTTGGCTCAAAATACCCTCAATAGGTAATTTAGATTTTTTAAAGTAACCTAAAATGCAAAAATACTATTGAGTCTTTAATTTTTGAAAAATCACATTTTGTACCTTAATAGAGAAGTAAAAGAATACGAAAGGTTTTAATATTTTTAGCACCCCACCGAAAGGCCATGAAATGCTAAAAATATTTAAAATAATCTAAGTGAATGAGTTCATGCTAGTGATGACTATTTTGACCCAAAAATGCTAGATTTCCCTAATGGCCCCTAAACTTTCCTAAAATTACAAATTGGTCCCTATATGATTAAAACATAAAATCAAGCATCAAGTAAATCAAAATAACCACAAAAAAACACATAGAAAATTACAAGATTCAACCACCTTCTTTTCCCCCAAGAATAAATTTTTTAATATTTACACAAGTCCCTAAAATTTTAAAAATTAGAGAAAGACCCTAAAAATGAAAAATTATATTTTAACTTCATAAATGGATAAACTACACTCCTATGGGTGTAGGTGTGCTTCGGCCAAGCATATAAGTCTAAACAATATTTATTTTTATTTTTTTTATTTTTACAAATTAGCCCTTAAACTTTCTATATTTACAAAATAACCACAAAAATAAAAAATCGTCACATATACATGGATGAATTTCAGCTAGCACCTAACTAATCTACCAATCAATTTTTTTAAACTCAATAATCACATATTCATATTTTATCTATAACAAATTAAAGCCATCATATGATAAAATTACAAAAAAATAAATATATAAACATGTGATTTCAATATAATAGCAAGAAAAACACTAAAAGAAATATAATACATATGAACACATATATGACAAATATGACAACAAAACTAGCATTATATCAACATAAACATTATTCATGAAGAAAAATAATTTACTAACAAGAAAAAAAATAAAATCAAGGAAATTAGTTCATGGCCATTATCTTTCAACATGGGTAAAAAATGCATGAACTTAAGCATATTTTTGGCTCATCAAAGAGAAGAAAAATGCATGCACCAAACAAGATTTTAAAGATTTTGGTAGAGATTATACCTTAAAAAAGCTTTGAAATTTATTTTTCAAGTATTTTCTTTTTTTTAAAAGTTTTTTTCTCTTATTTTTGGATCCAAAACTAAGAGAGCTTGAAGAAAACATCCTCTCTTATAAATAAGGGAAAATGATTCGGCCAATGAGGGTGAGGATTCTCCTTGCCTAAATGTCCATAGTTCTTTTTCATTTTTTTATTTATTTCATATTCTGTTAACTTATTGGGTTGGAAAATAATGATTGTTGTGTCATAAGCCTATGCTTTTGTTATATTTTCTTACAAGCTACGATCTTATTTTCATGATTATGCTAGTTTAGGTGGCATGATGATCATTTGGTAGGTTTGGCCAACTTGATGGAATTGGTTAAAAAGAAACTAAATTAGTTAGAAAAGAATTTAATTCCAATTAAATTAAATTATATGTACCTAAATTAGCAAATTATAAAATTAATTATGTAAAAAACAAAATTACATTATAAATTTACAAGTAAACATAGTCTTGGAAGTAAAGGAACAAATGCAACAAAGGTGCATGAAAATCCTAATTGGAAGTTCCATAAAAAATGATGACAAATTAAAATTCATGTACTCAACAAAATTCCAGATAATAAATCCAATTAAGAATTTAATCATATCAAAATTTCAATCAAAATTTCATAACAAATTTGAATCAAAATAATTGATATAAAATTAAAAAGAAAAGGTTGATGGACTTTGTTGGAAAATTGGAGATTAAAATAAGCTTGGGAGGCTTTTATAGAATGAAATAAGCTTGGTAGAAAATCAAGAAAATGGGCTTGGTAAGGCCATTGGGCCAAAAATTATTGGGCTTATTTGCAAAATTTGAAAGTTTTAGGCCCATTAAGGAGATTTTGCCCAAAATAAAATTAATAAATTAATAAAATACTCTTATAAAAATTTCAAGCATTGAATTATACAAGAAAAACTTTTGAGAAGTATTATGTGCAAGAAAAGAAAAAATTTAAAATCAATAACTTGTAAAATTTTATGAGAAAGACCTTTATAAAAGAAAATTGTTATTTGAAAAAAAATTAAACTCATAAAATAAATTTAATTTTTTAAAAATTGATTTAATATAAACTTAATGAAAATATTTGATGAATTTTAAAAATTTTAAAATTAAAAAATTTCTCCTAAAAAATTTATGGAATAAAAAACTCCGTATCTTAGCAATAAAAAAAATTCTAAAAAATGTAAAACGCAGGAAATAAAATAAATTTTGAAAAAAGATTTGATGGTAGTTAAATGAAAAGATTTAAAGAATGTTGAAGTTAAAAAATGCAAGAAAATTCAACCGAAAACTTTGCAAATAAAGGACAGCTCATATTTTGAAACCAAGAAAATTTTAAAGAATTCATTGGAAATTATATAAAATGGGTTAAATACACATATTATCTAAAATATTAATTATCAAAAATTGAAAGAAAGGGTGAAATTCTGAAATTCGAAATAACTTTAATTGGGAAACTCCTACGAGCATAATACTCATGATTCTTTGAAAATTTAAAATTAATTAACAAAATTGACAATATGACACCTTATGATAAAAAATGCCAATAGTTATTTTTTATTGAATATTTTTTTATTTTTGGAATGCATATTGGCATAAATATTGCATAGTGTCGGTAAAATGTACGAAAGTTAATTTTTTAAATGTTACAAAAAATCTTAAAAAGTTCATAAAAATAGTAAATTTGACTTTGATATCATCTGCAGCAATGATTTTCCAATTTTGACAAGAGAATATTTTTTAAAAAATAATTTTTCTCTTGAATATTTGTCTTTTTATCTGAATTGGTCTTCCAATGACATTTTTTGTCACATGCCAATATGGTCATTTAAGTGTGACGAAATAAGTTACAAAAATATTTAAACTACCAGTAGAGATCGACCTTTATTGAGGCGATAGCCATATTCCCGATCTCGAATAATTAAGATTACTAAAAAAGGATCCCGAATGAAATTAGGTGTTTGGAGTTACCTCTCTTGGTTGTTGCTTGGAATCAAGAAATGGCAAAGACCAAGTAGAAAATTTCATCCAAGTTGTAATGCTTTTCAAAAGAAAAAATAGAAAAGAAAAAAATAAATAAATAAAATAAAACTACATTAAATATATTCATTAAAAAAATCAAGGTAAAACCTTAGTTGAGATAAGAAAGTAGACTATGGTAAAACTAAAGCCTAGAAGCTTTGAATTTTTTTATGAGGCTTACAGCAATAGCTTTTTAGAAGACGGAGCTAGTGACCAATTTTACAAATGATGGTGGAGAAGAGTTACAAAGGGTTTAGGGTAAAAGAGAATTACAAAATGCTGATGGGTTTTTATTACTTTTTCCTTTAGGTTTATGTTTAAAGGTTTTAGGTTAAATGGGTTTTTATTGTTGGCTTATATTTTGAACTCAAAGTTTGATATAATTTGGGTTCAATTTAGTTTAAATTTGGGTTTTATTTATTAAAATTGGTTTTATCGATTGTTTCTAGTTTTTTCAGTTTTTGAGTTTTTGCCAGTTTTACCTGGTTCAAAAAAATTGATTCTGTCTATAGCTCTGAACAGCTGGACTAGCCAGTTCATATTTGAACAGATTGAGCCAGCCGGTCTAGTTTGATATTTTTATCATTGTATCCAACTAGTATGGTTGCTAAGTAATTAATGGGAAGACCAGGGATGCTTATGAGCATGTGATAAAATTTACAGAAACTAGTAAGTAACTAAAGTTGGTGATGATTCAAAGTTGAAAGTGTTTTCCATATCATTAACTAAAAAGGCATACACCTGGTATGTCAACCTTACTTTAGGTTTTATGGAGTTATGGAGCCAAATGTAGGAGGTTTGAAGAAAAGCTATTTTCTACCTAGGAGAAGGTTTACACTTATTGATTTGGGAAGAAAACATTTGAACCTTTAAGAGAATTTATGAATTTCACTCAATGCTTCAAAGAAAGAGCATTAGACATTCAACATTCTCATGATAACAATGAGCTAGTGAAAATGAGCATCCAGGGGATGTATGATATAAGTACAGGGTGCTTTTAGAAAATTTACCTCTTTCAATATTTGCTACATTTGTTAAAGTCGTAGAAAAACCAATAATACAGTTCCTCGACAAATAGGAAGCAATGGTTTCATAAGGAGGAATTGTGGTAATTGCAATCCAAGAGGAGGTAGGGAAAGAAGAGTTTTTCCTCGACCTAACATTAATCCTAGAAAAGATGATCTATGAACAAGATGAAATGATGATATTGATTCTCCACCATTCTTAATTTTAATGGATAAAGTGAAAGCCCTTCTCTAAGAATGGATTAGGGATGGTAACATAAATCTACCTGATATGCCACGACCCTTACAGCTGAGGAGAAAGTTAACCTAAAGTATTGTGATTTTCATAGAAGGGTAGATCATCTAAATGCAGAGTGTAAGAATTTTCACAAAATATTTCATCAAAAGGTACAACTTAAGGAGATATTATTGAAAATGATAGAGTTCAAAATAATCCACTGCCAGCTCATTAGAATGTAAGGGGGCATATGAATAATGTTAGCCATGCATTAAATGATGACTCCACTCCTTCGAATAATTATTCTAAAGATACACAGGTTATTGGAATAGTCATTTCCTGTGTTATAGAATCCATTGAGAAAACACTAAACTTTAAACATTTCTTTGATCAATTAGGATTTTATTAGGAATCAAAGAGGGAAGCAGCTTTTTCACTTGTTAAAATTATTGGTGAATACTATAGAGACTGTAATTTGGTAAGAAAGCCTATAGGGAAGATGTCTAATGGCTATGGGAATGCAATAGTTTTCACAGATACAGATATGTGCACACCATATCCCTATCATATAAGTCTCTTTATGTGAAGAATAGAATCAACGATTATCCTATGAAACGGACCCTAATTCATGATGGGTTATCTCATGCTTTTCTCCACATTAAAGGTAATAAAGATAGATATTGAAAGCTTGGCGCATCTTATGGCCATTATTTGCGTTAATAGTAAAGAGATTAAAACTTAGGGGCAAATGATAGTGAATTTTAAGGTGAGTCTTATTTAAGACCAAACCCACTTCCATGTAATTGATGCAGATGTGGCATACCATATTCTCATAAGAAAAATTTTTGGCACACTTATAAGTCATTCCCTCTTTATGCTACCAATGTATCAAGGTTTACTAGAAGGGGAATAACATTTTCATTCCTTTTACTAAAACACTTTTTAAACAGAATGAAGTGAATTATATGAAGGTCTCCTTCTTTAAGATCCAACAAAAAAGGGAGAAACGACTATTTCTAGATCCATTAGGATTTTGCTCCCAAACTAGAAAAAGTGTGCAAGAAAAATAAGAAAGGTTAAAAAAAAGCATTGGGGAGGAAAAAAAAGCATGGAAATATAAATGCAAGTAAAAAAATGAAAGAAGAATGAGTATAGGATACTAGAGTTAACTTATACACCTAAGATGAAAGAAAAATAGTTTATTACTTACGATAGGGCATAGAGTCAGAAGAAACATTTTTTTTTTGCTCCATATAATGTGAACCACTTGGTAAGCAACCATCTTATTCTTAAGTGGAATCTATGTGTGAAAAAATACAAATGGTGGTGCAAGCACTGAAGTAGTTGCAAAATCAACCAAAAATTCAAGGTGATGAGTTAGAAAAGATAAACACGACAAAAAAAAGAATTAATAAACCTCTATTCATAAGTTAAAATCTCTTAGAAGAATAAAAGACTTCATTAGTTAAGTTTTTACAAGAATATAGGATGTCATTGCCTAATGCTTGGGTTGGATAACAACCTTGTTAGTCATGAATTGTATATCTCTCTTGGAAGTAAACTTGTTAAGAATCAAATGTGTTTCACACAAAGTGGAGACTCAAATTAAATAAGAAACTAATAAATTGCTTAATTTGAGATTTGTCAAACTTATACATCTGTTTACATAGCTCATAAATATTATGCCAATTGAAAAGAAAAATAAGATAACAAAGTGTGTGTTAATTTTAGGGACTTGAAAAGTCATGTCCTAAAGATGATTTTCCTCTTCCAAACATTGATAATCTAGTTGATGCGACTGTTAGTCATGAAATATTCTTATTTATGGATGGATTTAGTGATATAACTAGATTAAGAGGGTAATAGATGATGCAAAGAAAATAGCCTTTGGAACTCAATTTGGCAACTTTTACTACATTGTTATTCCATTTGGATTGAAGAATGCGGGGGCAACTTGTCAACATGCTATGACAATGGTCTTCCATGATATGAGGCATGATTGTATGGAAGATTATGTTGATGAAATTGTGGTGAAGTCTAAAAAAGCTTCCAATGACTTGAAATATTTAAGAAAAGTGTTTAAAAGGTGTAGGAAATACAAGTCCCTAATGAATCCTTTGAAATGCATCTTTGATGTGCTAAAAACTTCTTAGGCTTTGTGGTCATTTATTCTATCAACTCTAGAGCTTTTTCGAAAAGGTTTCATATATCAAAAGCTCCATTCCAACCTTGGGAGGAATAATCACACATTTTTAGATTCTCTTGGAAAAAAGAGTTCTTCTTGTTTGGGGTTGACAACAATAGAAAGATTTTGAGATGATCAAATAGATCTTGAGTTCTCTAATGATGATGACAATGTCAATAAAGGATTAACCAACGATGTTGTACCTTACCTCTACTTCTAATTCTATGGATGCATTATTGGTACAAGAAATTGATAAGCAACAGTAACCTGTGTATTACTTGATTAAGTGTTTGCATGATAGTGAATTAAATTATCAGCCAATAGAGAAGTATTATCTCGTTTTGGTGTTTGTTACTTAAAACTTTGCACTATTTCATAGCTTATAAACTCATAATTGTGACCAAGTTAGCCTATTAAGTACTTGTTCTCCATGCCAACTTTATTAAAGAAGATAATTAGATGGCTTTTGCTGTCATGAGAGTTTAACATATCAGTTGCTAGCAAAAGGCCATAAAGCCTTAGGCACTATCAAATTTGTAGCATACTTTTCATCTTAATATGATGAAGTTATAATAGATTCTATTCATGGTGAACTGCATGAAGACGTATGTTCTATGGATATAAAAGAAAGAGAATCGAATTTATACTTTGATGGTGATAACTCTATAAAATATAGTTATTAAGTCTCATTATTGATATTAAATTAGCTAAGTCTTGAGATTTTTATTTAAAATTGTATTTAGAGTAGTATTATTTTATTTGTTTTTAGTAGTTTTTAATTTAGTATTATTTACTTTATTTATATTTTAATTGTTTAGTTATTTAAATAATTTCCATATTTTTTAAGGTCAAAACCTAAAAGAGTTTTTAAAAGTACAACAATTTAATCAAGAAGTAAAATGGATTCAATGAAGCTAAGTGATTAAGTTTGGCAATTTTCAAAAATAATATGTTCAAGCTACTTGAAGACTAAGTTTTTACCTTCAGGGTTTTGCCTATAAATAAGAATCTTAGGATTAGACTTAAGGACATCAGAGACAATCCCAAATATTCTATAGTTTTATTTTTCTTTAGTTCTTGGAAGATAAGAAAAGCCATCATAATATTCAAGAAGCTACAGAGATTTTGGAGAAATTTGAAGAGCAAAGATTTGACTGATCATAGTTTTCTCTTTCTCTTTACTCTTTTTATCTTTCTTGTATTATTTACAATGGTGAAACTCTTTGATTTTATATTTTGTATATTTATTATGGACTAGATTTATTTTTCTAGGGTTGTAATAGAACTCAATATGTAATTTGGATTATTTTATTTCTTTTGTTAATTTAATGATATTTGAGTTGTTTGTTTAATCTTGTTCTTAATGCTTCTGACTACTTAATCACTAATTAGATTGATTTGGTAACCTTAATGAACTTGAAAAAGGGAATTTTGTGTTTAAATCTGGATTGAATGACATATGTTTCATATTCATTTATTAGGTTAAATTAATTTGCATGTTAGATAGGAATATAAAAGCATGTCATAATGTAACGAAATTAGAATCTAAGCTTAATGAGTTGCTTTTAATTCAATTTGCATAGAGATATAATAAATTGATTAAAAGATGTATTTTTATAAGACCATTAGAAGATACTTATAAATAAATTAGAACTCTAGGTTAACAAATCATTATTATTAGTCAAGTTAAGAGAACAGGATTTTATTCAAATAAAATGTTGAAAGAAGTTGTAATCCTAAACCTCTATTATTTATTGCTTCATTATTATTATTATTATTATTATTATTATTATTAGTAATTTTTAATCGATTGTTTGAATAAAATTAAGTTGTTTTAATTTTAAAATTTAAAAAATTTAGTATCAATTCCTCGTGGGATCAATACTCTGCTTTATCCCTATATTATTTATTACGATACGTGCACTTGCATGGTTAATTCTGACAACAGATGGCTATTTGGCGGAGGAAGTGCTGGCATAGCTTTTGTACCTTTTGATAGAGAAGTTGGTTCATTAATGAAGAGTTCTGAGTTAACTTTCTATTCTTCATGCAGAAATAACATCTCTTTAGATGATGAGTCAAGTAAAGAATAGAGCTCCTTGATTCCCTAAAATTTGGTAGAGAACCAATCTCTTTGACATTCAAGTTGAACTTTCTTGGCACCAATAATTAAGTACAGTATGAAAGCACTTATTTTAAGGTCATTCATAATGACTATTATTAGGGTTAATAATCTTTGTGTCCATGAAGATTCTAATCTTATTATTAAGCAGGCCAATGGTAAGTTTAAATTAAAGAAACCTATACTAGTTTCCTATAAAACCTTTGAGATAGTTTTGTGAAAAAAGTTTCATACTATCATATGTAAGCATAGTCCATTAACCGCAAATAGGTATGTTGATGGACTTTCTACCTTAGCTTTTAAAATTTGTATTCTAAAACAAAATCAGAATATTATTATGTTAATGGTTAGAAGAAATCTACCCTACTCAGCTAGTGAATTGCTTAAGACTTTAAACTATAATGATGATAATGAAGGCTGTTGTGCACTTATCATTTATCAATTGCTTGAGCCTACACTGCTAATATTCTATGTTTGAAACATTTTGTTTGATTCATAGTATACTATACCATAGAAATGTTGGTGGAGTGTTAACGAGGTGTATTTCCAAATACGAGGTGAAATAAAGGTTATAACTAACTTATGAAAAGTAGTCTAAGGAAAAAGATCCACCATTGCGTCATTTACTACAAATAGGAGGTTACTTTTTGCCAACCAAGGCCAGGAATGCTTGGCAATTGCAAGTCTTGTAATAGGTGTTCTGAGCCACCATATATGCATGAATGTCATTTTCTTATAAGCTCTAGAGACTACTGTAGGTTGGATATTAAATATCTTAAAAATAAAGTTCTTCTAACTAATTGTAGGATGCTAGATAACTCAAATGGAGAGCTCAATGTTTTTTTCTAAATGGGAATGATTTATTTTGAGTCTCATTCTCAAGGAACTCTTTGAAGTGAAAATCTTTAGCTGAGGTGAGCTCATTGTTAAATGAAATGAAATACATTATAGGAGTACTGGAAAGCATGAAGGGGGTAGAAAATTGTATCAAAAACTCTTAAACTTAGGATAATATTGGTTAACAATAGAGGTAGGTGCTATATACCATGCAAGAAAATGTTATCCATGCTAAGTCTATGATAATGCCATACATGCTTTGGCAATAGAACTTCAAAGCATTACTCCTTCTTGGCTTTTCCACACTTGGTTATTTGATCTAATTAGGCCTATCAATCCCTGTCTAAGGGATACACATGGATATTAGTAGCAACAGAGTGTTTTACAGAGTGAGTGAAAGCTATCCTTCCAAAAAAAGCAATAAAACTACAATGGCTAATTTCATCAAGGAGAATATTGCTTGTCTTTTGAAATACCAAAGAAGATATTGTCAAACAATGGACCACCATTCTTCAATAGTAGTGAAAGAGAATTGCTTATTTTGTATGATATAGATCATGTTAAATCAACCAGTTACTACTCGAAAGGTAATAGCCAAGTAAAGCTACCAAGACTTTGCTTAAAGTGTTAAGTGGGATAGTGCATGAAGATCCAAAGATGTGGATATGTGCATTGCTAGTGGCCTATGGGTATATAGGACTTCCAAGCAAGGACCTATAAAGATAATTTTTTTTCACTTCTATATGGAACAAAAGTTGTAGTTTCCTGCAGAGATACTAGTTTAATTTGTAAGATTAATGTTAAAAGCCAACCTTAGTAATGATAGCCTATAGATATTGGCGTTAAAAGCATTAAAGAAAGAAGAGATAAAGCAAAGAAAAATTTATCAATGTAGTAAAGAATATTGATTAAAGCCTATGATAAATTGGTAAAAATAAGAAATTATGAAGAAAGTGATTCAATAGTACGTGTTATAGAAAACATTTAAAAAAAGGTACACCAATCGTTAAGTTCAATCCAAAGTAGGAATGACCATATAAAGTGCATAAAGTGAATGAAAACGGGTATTACAAGTTGATGAATCCAAAAAATAATGCTATCACAGTACCCATCAATTTTTATGCATAAACAATTTCATGTATGATACTTTATCTTTTCTCTTCAATACTACATCATGAGTAAAGCTTATTACAATTTAAATCTATTTTTTTGTAAGCAACTGTGATAGTTAAGAAATAGATCATACTTCAAGCACAACTATATCGCTTATGATTCGGCTATACTTTGTTATGTTTATTTTAGAGACAATTTTAACTCTTTAAAAAGAGATTTAATATATCTCCTGAATTTCAAGTTTAGAGAAATTATCTGCTTGATATGAAGTTGAAAAAAGTTTTCCTTGGTTGCATACATATATACAAATGTATTATGAAAAACCGATGAAATGTATGCATAGCATAGCAAAAAAGAAACGTATTCTTATCTATATCAAAGTTTCAAAACAAACAAAAAACTAAAAAAAAAAAAAGAAAGAAAAAAGGAATCTAACCAACAATACCTCATACTATCGAACTAAGAAATGGAATCCAATTGTTTTTGCAACTTAGTTTCGCTATTTTTCATCAATTCTATTTCTTTTTATAGTGAAGCAATCTTTGCAATAACTTCTCCCACCTCTTTGTCTAATTGATGCTTATTAACTCTTATAGAAAGAAAAACTTTGGCTTTAAATGTGTATGTAAAAACACAATCAAGCTTGAATCTAGCTTTCATGGTATCATCTATGAATTGTAATCATTACTTTTATGAAGAAATGCTAGACCATCAACTATCAGCAAAGCCTTTCCTAACACATCTAATGTAAAAGAAATGGAGTTAGCACTTTGAAATATACATGTATCCTAGAAAACATCTTTTTTTTTAATAAATATTTTTTAAATACTTCACACATTTTGACAAAAGAGAGAAACCATGGAAATCAAGTTTAATAGAAACATTCCCTGAACAAGTTCCAAAAATACCAAATGCACTAACAGTATAACTGTGCACCGATGCTGGGGAGGAAGAAACATATGGAGTAAGAACAACATCAACATCATTATCAGCAATAATAAAATCCTATTCTGAATAGACTATGCCTAACCAATATGGAAATCCTTATTCTAAACATCATCATTATCATCATCATTAAACAATCATCAGAATGTATATCAAAAAAAGATCTAGAATGCTCCATCTGGATATTCAACCCAGAAAAGCAACAACGTCTTTAACTTCTACATTATCAGCTTCATCAGTGTAGCCAATGTTTTCTAATCAAAGAAGTGTTCACTATCACATTCATCATTCAATTCATCATTATAAGATTCCTTGTCATCATCTACAACAAATTCTTTCTTATACAAAAGTAAAAAAACAAAAAATAAAGTATGGAGATGAAAAAAATATAGCTTTAACAAAAGAAAAAGAAAAATGGGAAAAGAGAATTAGAACAATTTGCTTTAGGAGAAGACAAATGCTTTCTTTTCGTTTGATTTGAATATGAGTAGCAAAAACACTAACAATCTCTCTATCCACTTGACCTTTTTTCTAGAGACATGGATCAAGTATTGAGATATATCACCTTGAGCAATAGGGGAAAACTTTAGATGTTTCTTAGAATTAGTTAATGGTATGCAAAAGGATGTCCAGTCATATATGCATTTACTTTAATAACTAAGCCACCCAAAACTACAATAAGTCTCTCTATTAAATGTTGGCATAAAACTACATCTAATCTTTTTATGCTTATAAAGATATTATCAAGAAGAAGCTTAGAAGCACAAGGAGAAAAATGTTCAATTGATGGTGTAAAAGGCTCACGTTAAACCATCTTATCATTCTTAAATTAGCACACCACTGTATACATCGAATATTCTTCAACAAAATATATACTTCTATTAATCCCAGCACTAAAAATGTTAATAATAGAAGGCAACATAATACAATCTACCTGAAAGTAGAATTCAATTTTTTACCTATTTAGTTTCTAGGACTTAGATTGATCCAAAGTACCATAGTATGAATAAGGATTATCATAACCATTTTTCACTTGTAAGTATGGATGCCAAATAAACTCTTTAGTCACATCTAGCATTTTAAGAATATTTCCTTTTGACTTTTGATTATGACATACCTAAGCCTTATTGTCATTCTTGGAAATTTTGCTATAAGAAGAAATAACAGTTGAAGGATATGGTTGTCACACGGTTATTTCTCTTGCAGTGGAAACATACGAAACAACCGAGTGATGGCATTTGAAACCCTTGAAGTCTCAGCCAATAACCTGCCAAACCCACAGGTGTATGCACAAGAGAACACCACAAGCTCACATGAATTTCTTCACAACCTTTATTAACTTTCACCCTCAAGTTACAAAGGAAAGAGCATATGAATCTCACCCTCTCACTAGTGTTTTCACTCTAGTTTCCCGTCACTAGATTTACACAAGTGATGCATACAATGGATGCTTTTCCCTCTCACGAGTGTTCCCACTCTAGTTTCCCCTCACTAGATTTACACAAGTAATGAGTGTAAAGGGATGATTACAAATGATTTATTTAGCCCTTTATATAGAGGCTTGAGTCTAACAAATTCGATTACAAGATAGGAATCCCAATCCCATGATCTTCCTTGATTCTCTTGATGAAGGCCACGTGTCCCATGTTCCATGGAAACAGTTTTTGACTGATTAAAACCGCCCATGTTAGTTCCACTAATCATGGAATCTGGCCACCCTGCATGATCCACCCTTGACTCGTTCAACTCCTAAAATTGAGGCGCAAGTAATGCAAGATCGATTTTTGGCCTCTGCATGCATTTGCATGCTCCTACACGCACGTCTGCCTTGCATGCTCGCCCGTGCTTGCTCGCATGCACCCCTTGCACACACATCTTGCATTCCCTCGTGCAAAAGTCTCAAAATTCATGCTAAGTCCCACAAGCCATTCTCGTATCAAGAGATCCCACATGCCTAAGTGTTGCATGCCTTAGTGCTTTCCTCGCCCACTAAGTATTTGTCACTGGTTTCTCATTAACCCCTAGTGAATGCCTACTTTTGCCCATGAAGAGTGCCTCGCACCCCAAATCCGTAGCCAACTCTGCCTAGCAACTCATACCGATTGCCTCTATCCCACCTTGCACATTGGCACACACTCCACACATGCCAATCCTTTGGCAAAGCTAAGCACAAGGTGTGCACGCTCAGCCCGCGTTCTCCATATAGTCTAGTGAGGGTCTGACAATAAGGCACAAGAGCACAAGAGTAGAACCTTTCCAGTAATCACATTTGAATGAAAGAAACATTTATGTACGTAAAAGATTATACCAGCTGAACTTCAGTTTTTGAGTGATACAAGTCTAATTGCTTATAAAGAGATCTCAAATAGAATATAGCTAGATATATTCATATACCTTTAGCTATTTTAATAGCTATAGGGATGATTGTTGGACTGATTTCGTTATCGAGGCAGTCTGAAAAGACATGTTGAGCTAGCCACATAATTAGCAATGCTTTCAATTCATGTTTATAATTAGGAAACTCAAGAGAGCTATTATCACCTTTTGTGGGATGGAATGTATAGTGAAACATACCAATCCAATTGGAGAATCAAGCAAATCACAAAAAAAAGCTATGAACTTGATCCTCCTCTTAAGATAATGTAAGAGAACAAATATTATGTTTTCAATACATGGAAGCTCAAGAAGAACATGTACACCCTTAAGAGTAAAAGTGAACTCTCCTCAAGCAATAATCGTCATGTGAGAAAAAGGTACTCCATTTCGTAACAATAGCATACCATAAATCTATTCTTCTTTATCTGTTCATGTAAAGTCTGGAAGTGACGCGTACATCATCAAGCACTTCTAGTAACAAAAAGGATTTCACATAAGCAGATTCCTCAAAGACATTATTCACCCAATCAGGAGAGGATATTCTTCACATTCAAATCAAATTCAGAACAGAGTCAGTCATAATATAATTTTTGAAAATCGATTATCCTTTAGAACTACTACTTTGCCAAGAATAACCAACGTAGCAATTTCATTTTTATGCAATTTTCCTAGAAACAGTCTTCTCTTCCTTCTTTGATAATTTGATCAGACCAATCTTTAGGAACAAATGGAGGAACACGATCTCTAACCATACAAATAAGAGTTTTTTTACCAAGAGGAGCTGAAGAAACATCATCATAAATAATATTCTTTCTGTTCTTCATAGATGCCCAAGCAGTGCGAGAAGATTGTCTGTAATTGATCTTGGAAACACCTACTAATCAATAACAAAAAATCAGATAAATGTTTATTCATATGCATAAAAATATATTAAAGTCCAATTTAATGGACATATGCAGTGTCCACAATTTATTGGATAGCCCGTTTTTTAGTGCGTGTAGCATCCAATTTATTAGATGCAGTATCCTATTTAATGGATGCATGCATATGCCAATTTTAATAATCTAAAGTTTATGCACCTAAAATTTGAGGGGCACATGATGCACCCAATCCTAGTTACAATCTAAATTTCTTTTATTAAACAAAAATACAAGATTTTGAGAAAAAAACTATACACAATAACTCATGTTCTTGAGAATAATTTACTCGATCAAAACAAATCCAAATAGTCTTGAGAGAATTTAAGCTTTAAAATTTAAGAGAAATCAACGTTTTTGTTTCCTTTGAGATGAAACTTTGTCTCAAAACAATTCTCTATTTATAAGCTTTAGAAAATCAAAATTATTAATGAAAAAATTTACTAACCTCTGTTAATAAGACCTGCAAAATCATTAACAATCCTTTCAAACCATATTATTATTTTTTATATTAGCTTTAAAGAAAAAATGTATGTTGTTATCGTCGCTAAGAATATGTTCATGTATTGTTATGTGGACTTTGAAATATTATTATTTTAGCTAAAAAAATGTTTGAATAATATGTGTAGATACTTAATAATAGTAGTACTAGTACTATTTGAAAATTATTTTAGAGATTTTATGATCTTTAACTAAAAAAGTAAGTAAATATTTTCTATATATCTTTAAATACATATTCTTTCTCATTATAATATATATGCAGTGTCCATATTATATTTGGACACACTTCTCAACATATACAATCAAGTAAAAAAAAGTTTTCTTGAACATATATATTTTTATTACTTGTTTTTCTGTTTGTTTATGTAAAAAAATAAATTATATTATTCTACCCCAAACTGTCTAAGCAATGGAATGTGAACTTTAGGGCATAAAAATGATAAAAGTGGTATATAACACATAAAAAGCTAGGGATAGAAACAAGTGATTTCAATAGGATAGTGAGCATATTTCATCGAGGAATATTAAAATTAACTATATGACCATCAAACTTGTCTGCCTACTAGCAATGCTGGACTCTTGTATAGACAAGAATATGTTAGAGTTAAAGAAATTAATAATTAGTTTTTCTTTAGAAATCTACCTCTTAATAGTTTTCTCATACACGAGATCATGGATCATCTAAAAGATTTGTTGTGCCCTATTTTTAGGGCGCAAAGTAGTTTGTTATGCCTTATTTTCTCGGCACAACAACAAAGTGTTAAGATCAATTTAATTGAAAGTAGCAATACTTCATCTAATTTATTTATGTGTTATTATTATTCTTTTCCCAAAAAAGAATAGACTTGTTGTGGGCAAGATATTTGCATGTAACACAGAATAATTTTGTTAGACTTGATTATAAATATTACCTTGTTGAGTTCTTTGTTGGGACAAGCTATCATGACAATAAGACGTTTTAGAAACCATGGCCTTAATTGATTTGTTTAGTTTTTATTATTTTCGTTCTGCACACATAAACATGTGCATATGAGTGCTTAGATAAAATTGGATGTTATAATATATATATATATATATATATTCAATGAATTCATGTCACCAGAACTTTAAACTTTGACCATTTGTTGTGGTGAACAAAAATATATTATTTATTATATATTTTATATTTTAACCTTTTAGATTCATTTAGAGATTTTGCCAATATGTTTCAGGGATATACTCCAGAAT
>JBBYHO010508789.1:0-20789 GCA_038382025.1 Adansonia gregorii | reverse complement strand
AAATTTTTAAAAAATAATAACCATTTTTTATTATATTAATTTTTTAATATATTTTATTATATCTTATAATAACTTGTGTTATCTTGTTCAATCTACCAATAGAATTTTTACAACCTCAATGTAATAAAAAGAAGAAAAAAAGAAAGAAAATATAAACTAGTTTGAGCCTTTTTTTGAAGCTAATTTCTTATGTTTAGCTTGAAGGTCCGACTCCCCTCCATTAATTTTTGTCCATTAATATCTAATGCAAGCTCAATCACCGTTCATAATTATGACTTACAATTCATGGATGGATTTTATAAATGTGAATGCTGATTATTAGTATACTTAAAATTAATAGGCAAAAGAGTAATTGATGGGATCTCAACTCTTGCAAGAAAACTTAAGCTAAATGTGAGATTCTAGTTTTGAAAATGATGCTCAAACTAGGTTTTTTTCTCTTTTTTATTACAATGGAATAGAACATCCTAGTAGTTCCTTGGTTATTCTTTTATATATTTTAATTATAATATATAATTTTACAAATGAAGTTATATTCATCTATAAAAAAATGTTATAAATATATTAAAATTTTTGGATAGCTTACTTAAATTAAAATTGAAAATTTATTTAGATTCTAGTGAATATTATTGGTAGAGAATTACTTGATGATATAGGCTTATTTGAGAGATAACATGCTTATGGAGATGTATGGATCCATAAATTTATTTGTCTATATCGATTCTATTCATGGATTAACGAAAATGTGCAAAAGCTCTATTTGCCTCCACCATTCTATAACACTCTTCCTCTTTGCGTATGGCATTGCCACTCTCTTTGGCAGCATCTACTAATTCGAAACTTAATTTGAAAACTATATTATGACAGAGGGGGTCAAAGACCAAGAAGTGAATTATTTATCAGCCAACCATTCTTTTTACTACTAGATCCAATCTCTTGATCCTTGGGGAAAGAAAAAAGAATTTCATGCCCTTCCTTTATTTGAAAGAGTATTTAGTAAATAATTATTTTTACAATTAAGTAATGACTTTATAAATCTATATGAAATGATGTTTCCTTTAGAATCACAAGAGATGCATATAATTTCCTATGATCAATATAAGAGATGTGTATTTTATTTGTTATCATAGAATTATGGGGATATGATAGGAGCAAAGAAAAAAAATCAAGTTGCATATATAGGGTATTCCAGTAGTTTAAAGTCAAACATTAGTGAATATAAAAACTAAATTTGTTTTAACCTTTGATTTTATTGGTTGTTCGTTGCACATTTTATACTTTTCTATTAATCTTTATGTTTATAGTGGATTTTATTTTTCTCATATGTGGATGGAGATAAATAGTGTCAGTTAGTTTGGATTATAATAAATATTTATAACTTAAAATTATTTAATTATTACTTTATTTCAAAAAAAATATACTTAATGTGTATAAGAATTCTTGATGTAACAAGGTTTTATGAGAATTAACATATAAATACAACATATAATTTAAAATTTTAATTCCCAAATATAGATATTATTATGTGTAAGCTAGCATTAAACTAGAAGATATAAAATTCTACCTTTAAAACCCAATTGTAATTGGCCAAAAAAGTTCCTCCAAGAAACTTTCTAGCTATGTTGTACCAAATCAGAGCTATCCAAGTCTAATCCCCACAAATGAATGATGGAAAAGCTCAAAAGAGAAAAGAAAAACAAGTTATAATTGAACTTACTGCGTATTTGACTGCCTTTTGTGTATTATGTGTGTAAAATATAATGGACTGTCATTTATGTGTACCTACAAAGTGATCAGGCCAATCCTATAATTACTTACCCATTAAAGGACAACTTTGCAGGAGATAAAGAGATGCTACGTTTCTAACAATCTCCATTGTCAGCCTCCTTAATATACCAACTAAATCCATGCATCACAATCTCGCAGATCTCATGTTTAGAAGCACCATGCCAACCATACTTGATATTAGCATCTCGTCCGCACTTCTCGGCCACAACCTTTGCCAAAGTCTCAAAGCTTTTTTCTCGAGCTTTCAATGACCAACCCGAATTTAAGATCTTATGAATTGCTACAATTTTTGTTTTCTTAATCAAATTTGAATTTTGTCCCATGCCAAAAAAAGCCATTTTTAATGGTTAAATCTTTAAAACTTGATTCTTGTACTTTAATCAAATCATTTTTTACAGAAAATCCGAAACTATAACCCAAATCCATCTCATCATCAATTTGAGGTTTCATCTTTGTTAATAATCTCTAACACTTCATCTTCTTCAACAATTCAACTCATCTGAAGTCTTTTAAAAATCACCAAGGATAAAGAAAAATGATTTTTTTATAAAGAAAAATGGAGTTAAACTTCCTTGCAAAGAGAAGGCTACTGTTACATAATGTATGTATTTATTTTGGTGATCATGGATTTGCAAAATTTGACTGAATGGTACCTTTCAATTTTTTTATATATAAAATTATTTAAATTGTTAAAAGAAAAAGAAAAAATTCTAGTGCTTTAATGTGATAAATGGAAATTATACAGTTCTATTGTGTTGTATGGAGTACGGTTGAGGCAGTAAAGCCTTATTTTACAAAGAACCCAAAGTAAATGAAACTAAATGTCTAGATAACCTTACATTTTAGAGAAATCAGAGGAATCTATTCTAGAAGTGAGATTGATTCCATTACATATAAGAGCATTTTGGATGTTTGAACATAAATAAAAAAAATTAAGTTATAATTAAATAAACAGTAAAAAAATTATTTGATAACGCTATTTTTTTGGGTTCATTCAAACAGATAATAAGATTATTAATGAAAAGAGAAAATATAAAAAAGCTACAGTGATGACAACAAAGGTCAACACATTGCAACTAACAACATGACTAATTGAGTTAATGATATCAGCTAAATTAAGGAAAGTACAAAAAATTAAATTTAAGCTATTATAATAAAATAACATTGTGAGCATTTAGTTTTTAGTTTTAAAAAATAATGGTCACTAAAATGCTACTCACAATATATACTTTAATTTCAAAAAAAAAAACTACTCACATATATTTTTTAACTTATTATTTTTTAAATATAATATTTTTATTTAAAATTTTTGTTTCACCTACAGTTTTAAGTGTGTTAAATTTAATGTTATGCATGCGTTTAAAATTTTTATTAGCAAACTTAGCAGGATAATGAATATAATAAAAATATTAAAATAGTTATAATAGAAATACTTATTTTTTTCATTTGTTTATAAAATTTAAATGTTCCACCATTAATTTATTAAATAAGGATTCATAAATAGTGTTATAAATGAGATACTTGTACTAGTAACCTGCTCGTGTTCTTTTCAAACAAAATTCAAATTCAGTTAGATCATTATTGAGTCGAACATTAAACCTATCCACGAGCTGAGCTTTGGCCAAAAATTTTATTTTATTTTTGCCTAGGTCTAGGTCAGGCTAGGAAAGGGCAAGGCCGAAAACCCATTTCACTGTTGTTACATTAGTGAAATATTATTTTTTACTAATAATAATATATGTTATAATTAAATTTAAATAAAAGTATTATTTTATTATTAAATAATAATTTGTGTCAGCTCGAATTCATAAAAACTTTCTCCAAGGTCAAACTAGTATGGATCGAGCCTACCTGCCCAATAGTTAGATAGATCTATCAAGCAACTAGAGCTATCAATGAAGCTAAATTTGAGTATCTTAATGCTTGACTTAAGTAGTTTGTGACCCTAATTGAATTTTTTTATTTTAATATATATTTTATTTTAATTAGTATTAAAAATTTCAATTCAGACTCAAGTTAATATGGGCATTCAATTTGAAATTGAAGGTTCAGGGGCTTTTTTAATAGTTCAACTTTTTTTTTATTTTAAATTTATTCATGAAATAGGAAATCCTTTATATTTGTAGGCTTGGCTCAATATGAGTCCAATATGTGATAAGATTTTTCTAGCCCAAATTTGGTAAAAAGATATTATTTTTATTATCATATACTTTTATGTTAATTTTAAATATTAATATAAAATAATTTGTTAATATTTAGTTACATTTTGAGTAATAACAAACTTAAATAAGTTTTAATGAATGACTCGAGCCTTAGGCAAGTTTTAAAGATATGAATCGAATTTGGTTTGACATTATAATATTTGCTTCATTCTTGTTCATGGGCAAAACGATCCTTGAAACTTAAAACCGGTCACTGGAAATGAATTTTTTAACTTGAGCTTCACTCATTATTATTTTTTTAATATAAAATTAGTTTATTAAAAATTTAATTTGAACATATATTTATAAATATATTATCCCACACTCACACCCACTGTGTTGGTGGGAGGAAAACTTTTAAGTAAAAAGTTTAAAGGTTCTTATAATGTAATGGAACAATAGTTTTGTAAGTGAGTCATAGATTTTTTTTTTTTTTATGATATTGCTATTTCTTTTTTTTTTAAGAAGTGATAATATTATCAAGAAAGTTGATAAATCTTTTTTTTTTAAATATCTATATCTATTTATACTATTATAAACCCTTTGACTGAGTTGGTATCATGGTCAATTGACACCAACAAAAATGCCAAATATTTTATAAATTAAATAATAACACTATAAGGGTATTTATTTCTTTCAATTTTGTATATAATATATTTTTAATAAATACTTATCTTCAAAATACTACCACTTCCTAGAAAAAAGTACCATTATTTAAAAACAACCATCACTCTCTTACAAAATAATCCTTCCATTAAGAAGAATGGGTAAAATATATAGTATTTAATTCAAAAGTTTTCTTCCATCCACGCAATGGGTGTGACACATTCTAATTTAAATAAAATTTTTATTTATTAAAAAAAAACAAAAGAGTTAGTTATCAAACTTTGTAAACCTATAAACTCCTAAATAAATAAGTTAGGGTTGACTAAAAAAATCGTAGCAATTCATAAGAACTTTAATTCTAGTATTATATAAAAAAATTAAATGACATAATATTCTTATACTATTATTATTTAATTTATAAAATATTTAGTATTTTTCAATGCCCACCTGGATTGGTGAATTAATAAAAAAAAAAAAACCTTATCAATTCTCTTGAGCAAACTACAATTTCATATAAAAAAAAGAAAAAAAAACTACTGCTCCCTCACAAAATTTCCATTCCAAAAAGATGTTAAAATATATATTTTTTACTTAAAATTTTTTCTTCCACCCATATATAGGCATGGCAAAATCTAATTTAAATAACTCTTTAATTTATAGGAAAAACATTGAAAAGACAATTTAATCAAACGTTTAAATCTATAAGCTCCTAAATAAATAAATAAATAAATAACAGAATTGCAACCTTATGTTTCATCCTTGCCTTTTCCATTAGCTGCGGAAGTACAGCTCTCATTTCTTTTTATTAAAAAAATTATTTTTCTTTATTGTCTTGTGATTTTTAAATAACTTGATGAATCAAATTGTTGTAGAAGATAAGATGTCAACGATTATTGATAAAACTGAAAATTTAAGATGTTACATGGGAAAGCGATGACAAAATTGATTTAGGTTATAATTTCGAGTTTTTTGACAAAAATGATTTGATTAAGCTAAATGAATCAAGTTTGAAAAACTTGATCATCAAAGAAGTCTTTTTCTGGCACGGGACAAAATTCGAGGTTGATTAAGAAAACAAAAATTATGGTAATTATAAGAACTTCAATTCTAGTATTATAAAAAAATTGAAAGACAAAAATGCACTTGTAGTGTTTATCATCTAATTTATAAAATATTTGATATGAATTGGTGGTTGAAAATAAAAAAAAAAAACTTGTTGGATATCAAAGATAAATGAAAAAGTGTATAATATCAATACGTGAGTTATCATACATAGATACACGATGCAAAATTACTTTGCACAATTGATATCTGAGGTGAATAAAAAAGTACCCTCATTGTGTATACATGAATTGGATTTGTTGGGTTAAAAGTCAAGTAGGTTTTATCCGCTAAGAGTTTAGTCCGTCAACCCATCCTGTTGTTTGCCAATAAACTTTCGGTAACAGTCTTAAAATTAAATTTCATTTTTCTTTGCCGTTTCATAAAATTACTTTGTTGAAACATTGACTTTGATGGCATTAAAGCCATTGTATGGAATGTTGGCATTAAATTGCCTTAATTCAAAAAGTGTTTCAGTTTTTTCTTTCAATGGCATAAAAGCCAAAGTTTGAAGTTGATGTTTTTTTGGAGGGTTTTGATGCATGCTAAGAAAAATTCATATAATAGGAGTAGACATCTTGGACAATCAGTTGGTCTATCTTCATCCAGTTTGTGTTGTTTAGAGAAAGAAAAATCAATTACAATATTTGGTTCACAGTGTTACTGTTTAAAAGTGCTATCGACCTGTAACGAGATCAATGAGGCCTGGGAGACGTATTGTTGAATCTGTCGAGCACGTACGTCTTAAGGTCAAAGGTTGTGAACTTTGATTTGATTAGATCTTGTTTTTTTTTTATTTTTTTTGATAAAATTATCTTTCATGTAACTTTTTTTTCTAATATTCTCGTTAATTAAGAGCAGTGCTGTTTAATGAGTTATTGTTTTACAGTATTTTAATTTAGACAGATTACCAACATGAAAATTTCTAACAACTTAAGGCATTTACAGTATTTTAATATGCTAGTTTTCTCAATTCTACTACGTTTAATATATCTAATAATCAAGATACTTATATATTTAATTAGCACTGGCTATCAATCTGTATTTTTTTATTCTGTTTCTTGAATTACTAATTGCTTAAGTATATTATATCATGCTTATACTAATATAGTCTCCCAAACTTTTATAAACATTGTCAATTACCAGTATATACATAACTACATGCTTTCTTGTAGGGAGTTCTAAGGAAAGGTTCTTAAGGTAAGGTTAGGGTGCAACCGAGTAAACCGGTTGCAATGTTGTTGGTTTTTTTTTTTTTTTTACTTTTTTACATATATTATTATATAATAATACATAAAATTATTAGAATTACATAAATATATTATAAGTTACGCAAACCATTATCCTTAAAAAGAAAATTTTAAAATTACCAATAAATATTATAGTTACATAAATTATATTATTTATTATATAAATTATTATGATTGCTAATATAACTTAATATTACATATTTTTATTATAATTACACACATACATTATTTACATACATAAATTATGATAAAAGATAATAAAAGTTGTAATACATAAATTTATTACATTTACATAAAAATTTTGTAAGTTAAAAAAATTTATTACAGTTAAGTAATAGAAAATAGTACCATATAAAATATTATAATTATATAAATTATATTATATCTATTACATATCTATATTATCAAAGGTAATGTAAATAAGTATTGCACAATTTTTTCAATTACATATAACATCATTTACTTACAAAAATTATGACAAAAGATCATAAAAGTTGTAATACATAAATTTATTACATTTACATAAAAATTTTATAAGTTACATAAATATATTATAAACAGATAATAAGAAGTACTATATCAAAAAATTTTATAGATGCATAACTTATATTATCTATAACATACATTTATTACTATAGGTAATATAAATACGTATTAAATATTTTTATGTACTTTGTGTTATATCTAATGTATCTGTGTAAAGAATCTTAGATGGTAATATATATATGTAATCTATTATATATAAATATTACTGAATTTGCAAATAAATATTATCGATTTACATAAAAATATTATCAAATCTATAATATATGTATGTAGAATTTTTTTTAAGAAAATTAACAATAATTTTTCAGAAATTATTTTTTATTATTTATTAAATATATTATATGTGCAAGAAATTAATTTTTGTAGTAATTTTTGAAGTAAAAAAGTTTTAATTTTTTTAGTTTAATATTTTCTTTGGATGTATTAGTAATAATTATTTTATATTAAGAAAAAATTTATTATTTGATTAAATTTATAATTTTTATTAGTTGATAAAATTACAACTAAACATTAAAAAAATTACATATAAATATTACAATTTATATAATGTTTATCTGTAATTTGTGTCATATGTAATATATTTGTGTAAAGAATCTTTTAAGGTAACATATGTATTTAATTTATTACATGCAAATATTACTTAATTTATATACAAACATTATATAATTACATAAAAACATTACTAAATCTATAATATATGTATATAAAATATTTCTTTAAGAAAATTAATTATAATTTTCTAGAAATTAGTTTTTATTCTTTATTATATGTATCTTATACGTGAGAAATTAATTTTTGTAGTAATTTTTGAAGTGAAAAAAGTTTTATATTTTTTTAGTTTAATAATTTATTTGGATATATTAGTAATAATTATATTATATTAAGAAAAAAATTAATTTTTTGATAAATTTATATTTTTATTAGTTGGTAAAATTATAACTAAATATTAAAAAAATTACACATAAATATTACAATTTACATAATATTAATGTGTAATTTTTATTTTATGTAATAAATTTGAGTAAAAAATCTTTGAAAATAATATATGTAATGTATTTGTGTAAAGAATCTTTGAAAGTAATGTTTGTATATAATTTGTTACATAAAATCATTACCTGCTTACATACAAGCATTAAAAGGTTTACATAAAAACATAACCAAATATATAATGTATTATATAAAACATTCTTTTAAGAAAATTAATTTTAGTTTTTCAAAATTATTTTTGTTTTTATTAAATATATTATATATGAAGGTTTTATGTTGCATATGCAATATTTGTTATATACATAATATATTATATATATTAAAAAATTAAAAGAGTATATATCATATATATGATATATAATATAGATTATGCATATTATATATAATATATATTATATAATACATATATAATATATAATATTATGAACATTATATAATAATATATTTTATATAATAAAAATAAAAATATTTTACACCAAATAATGAATTACTATTTAAAAACTATTATATATTAAAAATATTTATATTAAATCTCAACTTATTTTTGAAATAATCAAAAATAGTATATATCATATATATTTTATATAAACTATATAATATATATTATATTAATATATATCATATAATAAACATAGAAATATTTTTATTAAATCTTCAATTAGTATTTAAAAATAATAAAAAATAAAAATATTTTATATTAAATTATTTAAAAATAAAAAAAATTGATATTAGATGCTAAACATTTAGCTGGGAGAATTACAAAAAAGTGAAAGGCAACAATAATTATTGAAAAAATAAAAGTACAAAAAATTAATTTTAGAAAAAAAAATAGTAATTATTAAAATATTAACAAGAAAACTGTAATTACCTTTTACCCTTATTTTTTATTTAATCTTTTGATTGTTTTTTTCTTGGTAGTAATTCAGTAAAGGTTATAAATTATATATATTAAATTATAATATATATTATTTACTATTTCTTTGTTTGTAATTTTTGGGATTAAAAATTTTTACCTAAAAAAAGATGTCCAAAATAGTGAGTTATGATTATCTCACTATACAAGAATAACCAACTGTATTTTTTATATCTTGCTTTTTTTGTTTCCATTGAAAAGTTATCCTCTCACTGTATAAGAATAATCAACTTTAGCATATATGAAGCTATGCTTAAGGTAATGTCGATCATACATAAACACAAATAATTTGTATACATGCTTTAGCTTTTTATATTTTTTATATTTTATTATATATAATATATTATATTGTATAATATATTATTACATTATATCTATAATAATATATTATATTATATATGTATTGTATAATATATAATATATAATATATATTATTTTTAATTTGAGAAAAGTAATTTGATTTAATATTAAATATTTTTTAATTTTTATTATTTTTTATATTAATCAAGTATTTAATATAATTCAAGTTTATTTTATAATTCGAGATTATATATTTAAAATATTGAAATATTATTTAAAAATAATAAAAATATTTTATATAGAATCTTGAATTATTATATAAAAATAATAACATAAAAACTTTATATTAAATTTCAAATTACCATATAAAAATAGTAAGTATATATATGAATGATTATAATTGAATGTACAAAATGCTATAATTATATGCATGACTCACTATAACTAAATGTATGAATGATTATAACTAAATATACAACTCATTATAATTAAATGTGCGAACTGACCCTCACTGAATTGTTGCCAGGGACAAAGACAGCCCAAAGATAAGACAAAAATAAGGGTAAAATGATAATTATAATTTTTAAATAATTCTAATAATAATTATTTTTTAAATTATGTTTCTCGCTGGATGATTTTAATAATATTTATTGCATTTTACTTTTTTTTTGAAAATTTCCTTTCACCAGTAGGTTAACCAAGTTTTCTTTCTCCTTTTTAACCAATGGCTCAGATGAAGTGATTTAGATCTAATGGTTCCTTTTATTTTAAGCTAATAAGAAGTGTATCATAACAAGCTGATTTTAGAATTTTTCTTTCTTTTAAGATGGAAAAAAAAATCATATCCATTGAATGGGAAATTAATCACTTGTCAAATTCAAAAAATAACAAAGAGGTAAATCTTTATTGAATTGATAAAAAAATCAATTTGAAATTCATTTTTATTATTTAAGATATTTTTATAAATGATGAGATTTAAATGTTTAATTTTTTTAATTTTTTAATTTATATTAAAAATTATATCATCAATTAAAATATATATTGTTATGAAATATTTATTATATTTAATATCAAAAATCATTTTTTAAATAATTTTTTCTTAATTGAATCACCCGATTAAATCGATTAAACCAATTAAACCTATAATTGAATTGAAGTTAAAATACCCACCAATTCAAACTCCGATTTACATCAAATAGCATGGTTCTTCGCGATATAATATACGTATTCATTTTTTTCTCAAATCAAGAAATATACTTCAAAAGGAAGATATTTCTATGTTTAACAAAAAATGTAATCACTTCAAGACAATGTTAATTGAAAGAAAAAAATAGTTAAGTTAGCTCGAATATGGGTTAAAATTACTTTTTCTTGAAATCTCATTTTTCATGATATGTATTGATTGTCAATCAATTGATTTTATATAATTTGTCATACTTGGAATCTGCACGCGGGTTAGCGATATACCTTGATCACTGTGTTTCAGTCATTAATCCTTGCCATTCTTTTATATATACTTGGATTTATTTCCAACGCATGTTTTATTATTTGATTCGACATGTCTCTTACCAATTTTGTTTTTAGCATATTTTTATCATATCAATGCACTTATATGTTCTTTTATAATTTTAATAGGTTCTATTCTTTACGGTATATGCATATATTGTTTAATCTTTAATCGATGCATGTTTTAAAGCGTCCGTACACTGATAATTTAGTTCTGTGCATTATTACGTTGTTATATATATATATATAAATTAGTTTTCCTTGCAAGTTATAGATTTTTTATGTTATATGTTTCAATTCTATGAGTAATTAATTATTATTAAATTTAGGGTGTAAATCTCATGTCAATGTTTTAGTGATATTATTGTTATTATTATTATTATATGGTTATATATATTACATTCAGTTTGATTATTGCTATTTGTATTAATTGACTGATTTTTTGCAGTGTACTTGTTCGTACAAGTAAGTTTCAACTTGTTTTTAACAAGATTGAAAGTAAAGACTAAGTTGATTATGTTATTTTATAACAGATGGCTGAACCCAATATCGGTAATGCAAGTACACCAATTGCATAACTATCCTTATATGCTATGCATGGAAAAAACCCGAGAAATTCAATGGGGTGGACTTTAAGAGGTGGCAACCAAAACTCGAGAAAGTTAAGACAAAGTTGATCATGGTATTTAATAGCAGATGGCTGAATCGAGTATCGGTAATGCAAGTGCACCAGTTGCACAACTTCCCCCATATGCTATACATGGAAAAAACCTGAGAAATTCAATGGGATGGACTTTAAGAGGTGGCAATAAAGGATGCTGTTGTACCTAACAACCCTCAATTTGGCCAAAATTTTAACTAAAGGGTCCTCGATTTTTAAAGAAGGGGAAACAGATGTTACAACTGTAGCTTCAGTTAAAGTATGGAAACACTTGGACTTTTTGTGCGAAAACTACATCTTTAATGTTTGGATAACTCGTTGTATAACGTGTATAGTCCAATGAAGACAACAAAAGAGTTGCGGCAGTCCTTGGACCAGAAATATAAAACTGAGGATGCCAATATAAAAAAATTTATTGTCAATAAATTTTTGGATTTTGAAATGTTGGACTCCAAGACTGTGATTAGTTGGGTCCAAGAATTTTAATTGATCCTCCATGAAATTGCTGCCGAAGAAAGAGTGTTAACTGAGTCATTTCAAGTGGCCACATTGATTGAAAAACTACCACTTTCGTGAAATGATTTTAAGAATTATCTTAAGCATAAAAGAAAGAAGATAAGCTTGGAAGACCTGATTATTCGATTGAGAATTGAAGAATATAATCAAGGTTTAGAGAAATGAGCTAAGGCTCAGAATATGCAAGCCAAAGCAAATGTCTTAAAATATGTAAAGAAAACCAACAAAAGAAAACATGTTGGCTTGGGTTCTTCCCATGGAAACAAAAGTGCTACTGTCAAAAAGCTTATAGGAACTTGCTTTGTATGTAATAAGTAAGGATATCGTGCAGAACAAGAACAAAAAGAAAAAAAAAAAAAGCTCAAGCCAACTTGATAGAAAACCTGAAAACTTATTGAGTTAATGTTGGTACTACATGCCATATATGTTCTGATTTGAAAAGTTTCATCGAGTATAAAAAAGCTGCTCTGGATGAGCAAGTATTTATGGGAAAGTCATTAATCTGCAAGTTCTCCGCCATGAAAAGGTGGTGTTAAAGATAACCTCTGAAAAAGAACTAACCTTGAACAAAGTTGTTCATGCTCCCTAAATCCATAAGAACTTAATGTCTGGCTCACTATTAAGCAAAAAAGAATTTAGGTTATTTTTGAATCTAATAAGATTGTACTTTCTAAGTCTGGAATGTTTGTACGAAGGGCTATTTATATAATGGGCATTTTAAACTCAACACAATAACTATTGTATCCAAGAACAAGAATGATGATAAAACAAGTTCTTCTTCTGCTTATTTGACTGAGTCTTCTAATCTATGGCATAGTGATTAGGTAATATAAACTTTAAGACCTTGCAAAGAATTAGTAATTTGGATTTGCTTCCAAAATTTTAGATTTATAAAAATTACAAGTGTGAGACATATGTCAAATCCAAATTTGCAAAAGCTCTTTTCTACTCGAAAGGAAGGCAGAATGAACCTCTAGATTAATTCACATAGATATATCAAATTTAAAGTTTGTGCAAACTAGAGGTGGTAAAAAGTATTTTTATTACTTTTTATTGATGATTGCATGAGATATTGTTATATTTATTTGCTAAGAAGCGAAGATGAAGCCTTAGAAGTTTTTAAACTCTTTAAAACTGAGGTTGAAAATAAACTAAGTAAAAACATTAAGGAAATAAGAAGAATGGATATGGTGAATAAGATGCATCATTTAATGAGTTATGCGCAGAACATGAAATTATCCATCAAACCACTGCTCTTTATTCAGTTTAACAAAATGGTATTGTAGAATACAAATATCGCACATTAATAGACATGATGAATTCTTCGTTGATTAGTTTGGGGCTACCTCAAAACTTATGGAGGAAAGCCATTTTAATAGCAAATTATACTTTAAATAAAATACCCCATAAGAAATCGAACAAGACACCATATGAGCTATGAAAGAGTCAAAACCTTCTTATAATTATATGAAAGTGCAGGGGTGTCTTGCTATGGTAGCTATTCCTCTGCCTAAAAAGGTTAAGATCAGACTAAAGGCTATAGATTATATATTCATTAGATAAGCAAATAATAGTGCAGATTATCATTTTCTTATGTATAGGTTGGATATTCCTGACATTCATGTCAATACGATCATTAAATTGAGGAATGCTTCATTTTTTAAAAATGTATTTTCATACAGAAAAATATAAGGAAATAAGACTATTAAGAGAACTCACGACGACTTAAGTAGTGATCCCTAAAAGGATGAGGAGGAATAAGTAAAACCTCGGAGTAAACGGACTAAAGTACCGACTACATATAATTCAAATTTTTTTACTTATTTGTTAAAAAATTAACCTCAGACTTTTACTATGTTATCTCCGGAAGTACCATTTTGGAAAGAGACAGTTAATAGTGAAATAGAGTCCATCATGCAAAATCGTACATGGAAACTGGTGGATCTTCCTCAAGGGCATAAGCCTTTGGGATCTAAATGGATATTTAAAAGGAAGATGAAGTCAGATGGATCCCTAGATAAGTATAAAGCTTGACTTGTAATAAAAGGATACAAGTAAAAAGAAATACTTAATTACTTTGATATGTACTCACCAGCTACGAGATCAACATCCATTCAGACTTTAATAGCGACAGCAGCTCTTAATGATCTCGGATACACCAAATGGATGTTAAGACAACTTTCCTGAATGGAGAGTTAGATAAAGAAATCTACATGGAGCGACCCAACGGGTTTAAGGTTCTAGGACAAGAAAGGAAGGTATGCAAGCTTATTAAATCATTATATGGTTTAATACAAGCACCAAAACAATGGCATCAAAAAATTGATAATACGATGTTGTCAAATGAGTTTCATATTAACGAATGTGATCAATGTGTATACATAAAGAATGCACGTGAGAGATACGTTATTGTTTGCTTGTATGCAGATGGCTTGCTAATCATAGGCAGTAACGATGAGATAATTAGAGCTACCAAAGCATGGTTGATTAGTAAATATGACATGAAAGACATTGGTTTAGTAAATGCGATTTTAAGAATTAAAAATTTTAAATCACAAGATGGCTCGGTGTTGGCTCGAGATCATTATGTGAATAACATACTTGAGAAATTCAATAAGAATGATACCAATCTAGCTAAAACACCCAAATATGTTAATATACATCTAATGAAGAATATTGGTGACACAATATCTCAGGTAGAATATTCATGAATAATTAGTAGTGCAATGTATCTTATGAACTGCATAAGACCATATATAGCCTACTCTGTAAGTAAACTGAGTAGATATACTAATAATCCTATAAATGATCATGAGAAGGCCTTTATGAAGGTACTTAGATATTTGAGATATAACTCAAATTATAGACTGCGTTATATGAGATACTAGCTATACTTGAAAGATACAGTGATACAAATTTGATATGAGATACTAAAGACTCAAAAATCCACCAACGGATATGTCTTTACTATTAGAGGAGTTGCAGTATCATGGAAATCTTCTAAGCAAACATGTATAGCTAGATCCACTATGGAATTTGAATTCATAACTTCAGATAAAGTGGGGAAAAAGTGGGATAGTTTTAGAATGTCTTAAAAGATATTTCAGGTTGGTCAAAACCTATGTCGGCAATACGTATAAATTATAATTGCCAATCTATAATTGATAAGGCACAGAACAATTTGTATAGATTTAATCTTGACATATTCATCATAGACATAATACCATAAGATAGTTGTTCTTAAATGGAATTAGCTCTATTGATTAAATAAAATCAAAGGATAATATCACGGATCTGCTTACAAAAGGCTTAATGAGAAAGCAAGTCTTTAAATCATCGAGAGGAATAGGACTTAACAAACCCAACCTAGTTGACTGGAGATCCCAAGATTTGGTTCAAAGGGACAACTAAATTGTGCTAAGTTAGTGAAAGCACTGAAAGATTTAAACACTTTACCCATTCCTATAATAAATTAGTGTCGTGTATAAAAGAATTAGGTTAAACCATGTTTTTAACGATTCTTATAGCTTCAAAAGATCAACTGGGGGATGACGGGATAACCTTAATAAGAAATCACCTATGTGAGTGTGAAACATGGCTATTTCTATGAGAATTGATAAGGTAAATTCTCTAGAGCATTCTTTGAAATGAACTCCTGCTCGGGGCTAAAATGAACGCAACCATAAGAATTGAGGGTGTTAAAAAAAGGACTATGTGACACTTATTGTCTAGGTTTACATGAAAGGCTGAATAGTTTAAGACATTAAGTTTACTAGTTAGCCAAGTATATTTGATAGTTGTCGCTGTGGAAAGTTCAAGGCCAAAAGTTGCCTATCTAATTGCAATAACTTCTTAAATGTGTTCTCTCTCATGCCTAGTCAGCTTGTCATTGTAATCAAACAATTTTCATTCAGGCGAGGGATTGTTGGATATTAATGATAAATGAAAAAGTGTGCAATTCAAAATACATATATCAATATGCGGATTATCATACATAGATACACGATGCAAAATTGCTTTACACAATTGATATCCAAGGTAAATGAGAAATTGCCTTTATTGTGCATAATGAATTGTGTTTGGGCTTAGGTTAAAAGTCAAGTAGGCTTTATTCGGTAAGAGTTCAGTCTATCAACCCGACCCGTTATCTGCCATTAAATAATCGTAAAATCAAATTTTAATTTTTCTTCGCCATTTCAAAAAATTACTTTATTGAAACATTGGTTTTGATGGCATTAAAGCCATTGTATGAGACATCGGCATTAAATTGCCTTAATTCATAAAATTGTTTAAATTTTTTCTTTCAATGGCATAAAAGCCAAAGTCTACAGTTGATTTTTTTTTTTGGAGGTTTTTAACGTATGCTATGAAAAATTCATATAATAGGACTAGTTGTCTTGGAAATTCAGTTGGTCTATCTTTATCCAATTTATGTTGTTTCAAGAGAGAAAAATCTATTACAGTCTTTCATTCATAGTGCTATGACTTGAAAGTACTATCGACTGGTATCAAGATCACGAAGGCCTGAGAGATGTATTATTGGATTTGTCCAGCACATTTGGGCAAGCAATAAACGTCTTAAGACAAGAGGTTGCAAACCTTGACTGGATGAGTTATCATTTTTTTAATTTTTCTGATAAAATTATCTTTTATGTAACTTTTTTTGTAATATTCTCATTAATCTAGAGCAATGCTATTTAACGAGTTACAGTTTTGCAATACTTTAATCTAAACAGATTACCAACATGAAAATTTCCAACCAAACTTATAAACTTCTTAAGAAAACTACCATTATCTTTAAAAAAAAAAATACCATTCCATTACAAAGCTACCAATCGTTTTTAAAAAACTGTTAAAATATCATTTTTAACTTCTTTCTTTCAATTAGTAGGTGTAGCATAATCTAGCTTAAATAACTTTTTTATTAAAAAATTGGAAGGGACAATTTCATTGAACTCTGTAAATTTATAAATTCTGAAATAACTAAATATTGTAACTGTAGGCTGCAGCCATATGTTTCATCTTTGCATCTTTCTATAAGTCAGGTAAGAGTAACTCTTTTTTATATATAAAAAAATTATTTTTCTTCATCCCCATATGATTTTTAAACAATTTGATGAATCAAATTATTGTAGAAGATTATATGTCGGTGACCACTAGTAAAGATGAAATTTCAGACTCCGTATCCAAAAGAAATGATGAGATTGATTAAAGTTATAGTTTCAAGGGTTTTGGTTAAAATTGATTTGACTAAGATATATGAATCAAATTCAAAAGATTTATTTTGACATGGCACAAAATTCGGGGTTGACTAAGAAAATAAAAACCATGGAAATTCATTAGAACTTCAATTCGAATGTTATATAAAAATTGAAAGATATAAATTTATAGTGTTATTATTTAATTTATGAAATATTTGAAAAATTTGTCAATACCTCGATTAAATTGGTGAAAAAAAAATCAACTATCTTTACAAAACTATTGCTACCATTGCATTTAAAAACTGCTAAAATAGATATTTTTATCTAAAATTTTTCTACCCACATAATGAATATGTTATAATTTATTTTAATTAACTTCTTTTATTTATATAAAAAAAGTATTCAATGAGACGGTTTAATAAAACTTTGCAAACCTATAAATTTCTGTATAAATAAATAATGTAACCACAATCTTATGTTTTCTCTTTGCATCTTTCTATCAGCCACAAAAGTGTGACTTTCTTTTTCTTTTGATCATAAAAAATATTTTTCTTCATACCCTAGTGATGCTTACATGACCAGCTAAATCAAATCGCAATTGAAGATCAAGTGCCGATGACAATTGATAAAGATGAAATTTCAAATGTTCTATCTAAAAGCATCAATAAGATTGATTCAAGTTGTAGTATGAAGTTGTTTTGTTAGAAATGATTTGACCAAGGTACATAACTTAAGTTCGGAAGATACACTTAAAGTGTTTTTATTTGCTCTATAAAATATTTGGTAGTTTTGTTAATAATCCGATTGAATTATTATCACTTAATGCATAATATTAACTCAGTTAGAGGCTTTATAATAGTATAGTTATATAAATATAGATTGTTAAAAGAAAAGAAAAAAAGGAAAAAAAAAGGTTAAGGTAGTTTAACGTGGCAGTGGAGTAAAGGTGTGGTAGTAAAACAATTTTTTATTTTTTTTACAAAAAGATAAAATTAAACAAAATTAGAAAGAAAATATATTGGAAATGCTATTGATAAAATTCAATATTTAAGAAAGTGAATTATTTAGACTACATGAAATAATAAAAAGTTATTTGATGTCTATACTGTACGTAATGTTATTGATTGGGTTGATAATCCAACTCAGTTAAAGGCAATATAAAAAAATTAAATTTAAATGATAATAATAACCAACATTAGGGTATTTAGGGTTTGTTAAATAAAAACTATCATTAAAAATTACTCACGATTTTAAAGTACCTTTATTTAAAAAAAAACTATCCTCTTATATTTTTAACTTATAATTTCTTCTAAAATATAATACTTTTTTAAAAAAAAAATTAGTTTTTGTTATCAATGGAGTTTAAAAATTCTACTGGTAGATTTAACAAGATAACAAATATTCTTATAAGACATAATAAGAGATAATAAAATCAATGTAACAAAATCACTAATTATTTTTTAAAGTAAGTTATAAAATTTAAAAATTCCAACTATGATTTATAAAATATGGACACATAAAAACAATTAGTTTAGAAGCAAGCTTGAGATAGTTGTGCTTTTTGTAATGTTAATATTGTTTATTTGGAAAGAAAGACTTTCCATTTTATTACTTTTCTTTTTGTTAGATTTAAAATAAATGTCGTTTGCATCTTTTAAATTTGGGCAGAAATTGGTTGGTTAAGTTTTGGATAAGTAAGTGTTCGACTTAAAAATGAATTTGACTTTTGCATATTTTAATTTTGGCTAGAAATCTGATTGTTTAAATTTCTTTGTTACTAGGTATTTATTATTTAAGAGATTATAGGATAATTAATGGACGGAAAATTAATGGAGGGATTCATCCTAATAAATTTAATAATGCAAAGTAGAAAATATCTAATAAAAAATAATTTAATATTGCAAAATAGGAAATATCTAATAAGGAAATGCCAAATTAATTTCCTATTAGATATTTTTATTAGGTATTTTTTGTTATATATTTAGCAATAGACGAGACCCATCCAAATAAATTTTTATTAGGTATTCTAGCCAATAAGGAAATTCGTAATAAATTTTTATTAAGGAAAATAATGAAATACATGATTAATTTCCTAAAAATATAATAATGCATTTAATAAGGACGTACCTAATAAATTTAATCAATTTAATACGTTATTCTAGCCAAATAAGAATATACATAATAAATGTAATAAATTTAATTTCCTAATAAGTAGATTTAATAAGGAAATACCTAATTAATTTCCTAATTAATTTTTATTAGGTATTCTAGCCAAATAAGGAAATAACGAATTAATTTAAAATAGGAAATAACTACCAAGTAAATAGTTAATAAATACCTAATAAGGTATTCTAGCCAAATAAGGAAATACTAATAAGGAAATACCTAATAAATTTAATGATTTAATTTCCTAATTTCTTAATTAATTTCCTAATAAGTTAATTTGATAAGGAAATACCTAGTTAATTTTCTAATAAATTTTATTAGGTATTCTAACCAAATAAGGAAATACATAATAAATTTTTATTAAGGAAATAGCTTATAAGGAAATACCTAATTAATTTTCTATTTGGCTAGAATACCCAATAAAAATTTATTAGGATGGGTCCCCTCCATTATTAAATACCTAATTGGAAATTAATTAGGTATTTCCTATTATTAAATTTTGTCTTTGTTAAGTATTTCTTATTTTGCATTATTAAATTTTGTGTATTTCGTATTTTGCATATTAAATTTATTAAGATGATCCCTTCCATTAATTTTTTGTCCATTAAGTATCCTAGAATCTCTTAAATAGGAAATACTTAATAAAGAAAAAAAATTAACCAACAAGATTTCTAGTCAAATTTAAAAGATGCAAAAGACAAATTCATTTTTAAATCTAATGACAAAACAAGTAACAAAAATGGAAAGTCTTTCTTTCCAAATAAACAATATTTGCTTTACAAAAAGCACAACTATCCCAAACTTGCTTCCAAGGTAATTGTTCATATGTGTCCATATCTTATAAATCATAGTTGGAATTTTTAAATTTTATAACTTACTTTAAAAAATAATCAGTAATTTTATTATATTGATTTTATTATCTCTTATTATATCTTATAAGAACATTTGTTATCTTGTTAAATCTATCAGTAGAATTTTTGAACTCCATTGATAGCAAAAAATAATTTTTGATATTATATTTTAGAGGAAATTATATGTTGAAAATAT
>JBBYHO010508768.1:0-12488 GCA_038382025.1 Adansonia gregorii | reverse complement strand
AAAAACATCACGTTCTGCACCGGATTCAGTATCTCCACCGCCTTCATTGCAGTGGTCATCCTCAGCAAATCAGCGCTGGCCACCACTTCCTCCATTGCCTTCCTCAAGGTGATCAATGCTTCCTCCTCACCTGCTATCTCCACATTCATCGTTCGTGCTTGTTTCCTGGCTATTTCAAGCAAAGGCGGAGCCGCCATGCTTTCTTGAGCGCTCGCCAACTCGTCATTAAGCACCCTCTCTTCGTATCTTGTCTCCTCCATCAGCCTCTTTATTCTTTCGCCTTGCTCTGGAGATAAGTCTTGCACGGAGTTACAAACAAGCATCAATGCGAACCCGGGTTTGAAACCTGCTATCCAAAGCGTGGCACGCTCAAAGGGAGAGAGCCAGGTTGGAGAAAAGGCAAGGAAAATATTGCGTTGTACTAAGCGAGATTTTTCTTCATAGTACTGTTGGTAGTGGGAAAGTACTCGGGTGATGAGGTCCTTGAGATCATCTTCTTGGGATTCATGGCAACTTTGTTGAACAGAGAGCAGCTCTTCGAGGCAATGCTCTTGGCGCACAAGCCAACCCTCGAAGAATGTATTGAAGGAGCCAGTATTGTGGTTAGTACTGCTGGCGCTGGTTCCTGGAGTCATGGCCTGCAAGCAGGCCAACGAGACAGAGAAATAAATATTAATAGAGAAGTGAGAAAGGAGTGATGGGTATGAAAAAGAATAAAGGAAAATTCTGGTTTATAAAGCTGGGGATTCTGAAAGGTGGATGTAACCTGTAGGAGTAGGATTGAATTAGGATCAGAGTTTTTGTTGTTTGGTTGGTTGGTTGGGCTGGATGTGCTTCGGGGTTGAAGAGAGAGATATTTGAGGTGCTTCAAGAAGAAGTTGATAGGAGACGTGTTTGTATATTGCGTGATATAGAGATAGGAAGGCGGGCAGGCAGGGACTATCATTAGTGTTGTCTCGAAGTTTGTAAGAGAAGAAAAGCGGGGATGAATGGTGGGGGTGATATTTAGTATGATGTTAAGAGGCAACCGACTCAGCAGACAATTTGAGAGGGCGAAAGAGGAGGCGAAGCCACAGGTGAGGTGAGAGATTTCATTTGATGCGATGAGACTTTGAGAGAGTATTGGAAGAGACAGGTTCGATCGGTGAGTTTTGTCGTCAAGCGAGGATGTTAAAAGTAGCACGTTTTGCACATGCTGAAATTGGTATTAAGGGGAAGAGGGGAAGTGCGCTTAACAAACCATGGGATGGATGCCATTGCCTGCCTGGGAACATGGGATGGATATCCACTGAATGTACTTGGACGGTAATCCAAGATATCCTTGAATGGATGATATTAAAATTATACTCCTTGATTTATCAAAATTTAGTTAATTCTATTCAGTATTATAGTGTAAGCCGGATTATGGATTGCCTGTTGAGTTTTCATTGCTATTTTTTGAAGTACTCCATTCCAACCCAAACCAAGAATCAAATCATGATTTTATCTGGAATAAATATTGAAAACATGAAGTTGTACAATCCAATGAAAATGATGAACCGGCCATGAATAACAAGTTGCACTAGTAGTAAGACTACGGGACATTTGTTGGATCATTTTGTTTTTTGGATGCTCAGTTATGGAATTAGGTTCTTGAGGCTTCAAATATAATTATACGCATGCCATGCAGTAGGAGTTTTGTGATTGGCCTAATGAGTTTGCCTGGTTTAAATTGCAGAACGGCAAATGTCTTAGGGATAGGGTCATTATATTGAGGATTAAATGGTGTGAAATTGCCGCCCATTATATCTCATATTTTGGATGTAAAGGAATTGCAGAATACATTACATGGGATGGGAAGGAAGCAGCAAGAAGTCTGGCTCGGGATGTGGAAGGATTATTCAGATACAAGCTTACACCCGCAAAAGAATCACTCTATTTGCCATAATTGGAGGATTATTGAGTTAAGTTTGTAAGTGAACAAAGATTCTTTCATATTTCCTATAATAACCTGTATTAACATTGTATTTTGATGTAAGCAGGCTTGCCTGTTTTCTTTTGGGTAAACAAACGTTTCATTTATCCAAAAATAAAAAATAAAAAAAAGAAAGAAATTGTCTTTTAGCATTTTTTTTATATTACTTTGAAATTGTCTATAGTTTTATCAAAATCAACACATGTTTATAGATGTAAACATTATTCAACCAAAAAGAAAAGATTGTTTACACTTTTTAACTCATTTATTTATCAAGTACTTTAATGCTTTCTTTGCTAATGAAGTATAATAGTATTTTCCCGATTAACTAGTATATTATTTCCTCATTCTTTAGTTTCTATTTTCAGATTAATTAATAGAGTATAATTGTAATTTTCTCTCCCCAGTACATCTTTTTTGATGTCCATTGGCAAGATAAAGGATCAATCAGAACTGAGTTTCGAGCTTTTGGGCTGTACTCGATGTTTAACACCTGCTTATCTTTAACGCACACAATTGCAAGCAAACAAGCAAGCAAGATCCACACTTTTTTAGCAGTTGCCGTCGGCCCAAAAGGCCATGCAATTCATAACCGAGTACTTGAGAAAAGAAAGGAGCATAGGGCAAATGAAATAAAAAATGGTTTCAACACAGAATTAGCACTCCAATGGAACTAGAAGAAGATCGCATGTTATTTAATAATTAATGAAACCTACAACTTAGATTTAAGGATCCACAACCTATCAAGACATAATTCATGACTTAAGTCTATACGCAGTTGTCTTACAATCTCATTTCTTTTCCTCCTCCTACACACTGTGGCCAGGCCAACCGCTGTGCCTGTAATGTAAATTCAAAAACTACTACTGCTAGAATAAACCAACCAGCAAACTCACCCTTTTCGTACATCCAGTTCAGGATATCACAGCCTCCAACCTGTTCTCCACTCACAAAAACTTGGTGGAATGTGGGCCACTTGCTATACCGCTTGAGTGTCCCCCTCCATCCATGGTTATACCCTTCAACAAGCACATCAACAACACTCTCATAATCCACTCGACTGTCAAGGATGGCAATCACTTTCTGTGAAAATCCACACATTGGGGCACTTCTTGACCCCCTCAATAAACGCCAGTATGCTGTTCTCTTTCACAAACTTATCAATGAGTTCCTCAACTGGAACCGTCAATTGGACGCGATGGCCAGGAGTAGGTGGGAGATCTTGCTTCTTTTTTGGAGGCTGCCGAACCTAAGTGGTGTTTCCCTGATTCATTGCCTGATTGGACCTTCCCAGTGATATACATATATATATATATATATATATTCCACCCATGACTTCCAAGCTTGAGTGTGAGCTGTTCTATGAGGTTCATTGACTACATCAACCTACAGAACGCTTAAAATGACATGCTAATTAATACCAGCCAAGTAAGAACTCTATGATTCTCTTCTCTGCAATCAAGAATTTAGGATAAAAACTAGCAATTTTACCATAACATGGCATCTGAACAAAGCGGATTAAGAAGAAGCTAAACAAGAACAAAGCCAAGTTGACTAGGTTGATCCATCCATGCCAATGCCAATTTGGTGGTTTCCAAGTCAGCTGGCTTGGTAAGAATTCAAGCATGCTCGGATTCTAACCTCATGGATGGTGCATGCTGAGTGCTGAGTTCTCAACCTACTATTTTTCCATTTTTATATATAATCCACCCACTTTGATGGTACATTGAGCTCCAATTTAGTTTAGTCACCAACTAATTGATTTTCCATGAAGAATAAAATGATAGTAGAGATCATTCACCTTAAATGTCTGGTCACCAAACAATCAATTCCAGCACATTTGATAAAAACAGGCCACCAAAATAAGTTTTGAAACATCAAGACCAACCCAATGACTAATAGCTACAACCTTTCGAAACTAAACCCTACAATAAAACAATCAGAACTTCGATGACGTAATAGAGCTAAAAACAAAGGCAAATCTATTCGACATCAAAATCTCGTATAAACTTGGGCAGACTTATTATAATTAGCTTTAATGAATTTATGGATTTGGCTCATTAAAAAGTAAAATCCAAAATTTGTTTGAATCAGAACTGGTAGACAAAGCTACACATTTACAAGTACTTAGAATTACTCAATTACATGGCTCTAAATTCTAAAATTAAAAAAATGATAATTTCCAAGCATTCATTTTTCTTTTGGATAAGTCAAGCATTCAAGTTTATAATCTTTATTCTGTTAAAATCTTATTGAACTCGAAACTTTGAAGCATCACATTGGTTAAAACACTCACATCAATCAACCCAGTCGGTCAATTATTTCTGGTCACGTCATATTTATTTTGCTTTCACTTTGTTTAATAAAATCTTGCGTTAATTTACTCATAAATGTCCAAAGTCAACAATCCACATTCAAAGAATCAATAATAATATTTATTGAACGAACCTTAACGAAGCCGCAAAGCTCTGATCTTTCGAGTAAAAGGCTGGCAGCTATGTTACGCAACATGCCGAAAAATTGAAGCCCATTGTTTTGATTAAAAGAAAAAAACGGCGAAAGCTGCAGCTTGGCGACGAATTCATGGGTTGAGAGAAGGAAAGAAACTGGATGGGCCTCAGAGAGGATCTTGAGAGCTGAAGAGATGGATGTTTTTAATTTGAGGCGGTGTTAGAGTAAAGGAGGACAGAGTAAGAGTATTTTTAAAAAGAGAAGAAAGTGTGCTTGCTGGCGAGTGGAGAGACACTGACACATTGTGGCCATTCTTGTGGCCATTCATCCGGCAGATGGTTTGGAACAAACAAAGGTTGTCTTGTCTGAAAACGGGATAGACAGTATTTCACTTCTGTTCTGTTTGGACCCAAGACAAAGGTTTTTCCAGTTTCCGTCCAATTTTATTTATTTTAGCTTGCATCTTTTGTTGGAAAATTGGGATGAATGAAATGGGCTTAGCTTTGATTGCCCAATCTTCCAATGTTTTGTTTTTTAGATTGTAAGTAGAGTGTGAGCAGTCGACATTAGCACTGGCACTGGGCTTGACTTGATTCAGGCGCTCAAACTGCCTCCCAGTCCAAACCAAGTTTAATGTAAAAGCCTAAAGCCCTTTCAGAAATAAAAGTCCTGTTATTAATTTGGCGTAACTTTACGTCTTCACCCCCCATTCCCAATCAGCATGTTAGATCAGGAAAAACCAATGGAACATGCACTCAATCTTCCAACCAAAATCAACCCCTCCCCCACAGAGAAAAAAAAAGGGAGAGGAGAATTGCTTATTAAGGATGAGGATGTGATATTATTTCAGATCCTTGCTTTTTCTGGCAGAAATGATTTCTTAAAAGAAATCAAATTATTGATGGATTATGACCTTCTGTCTATCTAATAAATTCATGTGAATTTAATTAAGGAGCAACATAACTTATATATGCTTTCATTAACCAATCGCCACCACCGTCAATGCAGTTTTTATTATACCAAATGGAAAAAAGCATCAAAGCAAAGCAAATGCACTTTTTTTTTTTTTTTATAAATAATAATTTTTTTGATGAAAGGTCAGAATTTCTTTATAATCTTGAAGATGACACCCGATACATATATATAAGCAACTTTTCCACCTCACCAATTTGTATAAACCCCTCTTAAAAAAATTGCATTATTACCTATCGTTGCAAGACCAAATTGCATGACAATATTTCCTTACCCGTAGTCAACCTTTTCCTTGGTAGTTCCGAATGCTCCGAAATCTCCTGTTCGACCCACCCAAACCACCATAGAAAAAGGGTTCGAGTAGAATGGCAACCAAACAGCCGAGCCTCAATGCCGTCAGACAAAACCTCGTTTATAAGGACTGCTATCACTCCTGATATATATATATATATATAGACACACACACACACGCATCGTGCAGTGTATTACCTAAATTCGTTTAATTCATTTTCAAGCGCTAGAGTCATCTTTGACATCAGCCAAATTCTAGTTTTCAAGCGCTTTTAACATCCACAGCCTTACCGTTACCTAAGCAGACGTTGATACTTGGATATTCTCTATGTTTTTTCTTTAAAAAAAAATAAATATACCTTTTCATTGACCACGGTACAAGGACCTTTTATCTGTGGCAAACTTAATGCACTTTTCCATGGAAACTTCGGGGATTAGATGACCCATTTAGGTTTTTCTTGATGATCACGCAGTTGCTTTTTTTTTTTGGGGGAGGTGGGGTTGGGGGGGTGGGGAGGGCATAGGTTCTTTTGTTTAAATCAAACATGTAAAATCTGGGGCCGGAAGATTTGAAAATAGTTGCATTTGAAGAAGCAATGATAGCAATGGAGATGGCAAAATTTGTATTGTTTCCGATACAAAAGCTGCAGTCTATTGTTCATTCTGCATATCATTATTTTCCAAATAGCTAAGCATTTACAACCCCATGATTTACCAGCTAATGAATAGATATGGGATTTTTGCATGTGAGTTTGGTTGATTTAATTATTGATTAGAAATAATGGCCGGGGCTCCTTTTCTTTCTTATTTCTTCTTTAACGTCTCCTCTTCTCCTATTTCTCTGAGAATGCAAGTTAATTAAACTATTAGGAATAGGTTTTTTAAGGCCGTTTACCAATCTCACTAATTAAATCCTATTACTTTACACGGTAATTTCTGGTTGTATTGTACCAAAAGGAATAAGATTAATTGTCAGGGGAATTAATTACAAGAATCCCTTCTTAGTTAATATTTTCCTATCAGAATATCATTTTTTTCTAACAACTACAACTTTTTTCTCACACAAATTTTGGAGGCAAATGCACATATATATTAAGGAGGAATCTTGGGAGAAAGTGCTTCTTCTGAAAAAAATCGGAGAAATTTATATTTATGTCGAAAAGGGATAGATTATTATTATCTTTTTTATACAAAAGAAATCGCATTAAAAAAACTTATATTATAAATATTAAAATTCAAACCTCGACTTATTAACTGCCAATAATAACCTAATTGGTTAACGCTGGGTTCATTCTCTTTCAACCTTTTTAAGGTTCAGCTTTGGTTTAAAATAAAAGCATAGGGCATTTCCCTCTGTTCAGACATTAACTAAAAACCCAACCATAAATTAAAGTATCGTAATTAAATTTAAATGGCAACAAAGAGATAACTTAAGAATGCTTTTGTTGCCATTTTTAGTGCTCATCTTGTGCTTTCAGTAGACTGCAAGTATATACTTGACCAGCATTCAATGAATATTAGGACTGGTACTTTTGAGCCATTGCTATTTGCTTTATGGTACCCCAAAAGGCATGTCGAGTTCAACCCAATTCAGAGTGAGAAAAGAAATACAAGTTTATTCCAAAAAAATGAAGAAATATTTACTTAACAAGGTAGGACTATGTGATCAAGATTGAGATTTCCTTTTTTTTTTTTTGCTTTCTCCAAAAAAAAGTGAAAAAAGATCGTGAAGATGGCATGCCAATATTCTCCAATGGCTTGTCGAGTCTGGGTTGAGAAGTTATATTTGAACTTGACTCTGTACCTTCTAAAGAAGGCATTTCCAATTACTGGGATTTCCTCTCTGATTCTCTATTTACAGCATAAATAAAATTTATGATCAGTTGTACACACAAACACACACACACACACACACACTATGAGGACATGAGCCGGTATCAGCTTCCCTCTGCTGGAAGGAAACGATACGATCGGTACCTTCCTTCCACCTGCTAGAAAAATAGCAGACAACTGATCATATTCAGCTATCATGTACACGAACATCAACACAGAGAAGTCAAGAGAGAGAGAGAGAGAGAGAGAGAGATTGCTTTGACACTCCTGTCCTGACTTCGGTTATTAAATAATACTTTCATTAATCTCCTTAGCCTAATAGAAATATTATAAAGCTTCGAAAATTTAATTGTAAAGACACTCTGTCAAAATGGTTACTGAGATCATGTATTGTGGAGCTTCCAAAATAGGGGAGAAGACAAGAAGAGTCCAAAGATGTTAGCCTTTAAGCTTACTCTCTAACCTCCACTATTTTTGCTAAAAATAGATGCTAAATCCCCCAACCATACTTGGCTTTAGCTTTACTCCTACTCAAATCAAAACGCACAAGATTAAAAAATAAATAAATAAGTGTTCTCATAATTCGGTTGCACCAGCTCATACTCCTTTATCCTACGGTTTTGATTTTGAGTTTAATCCTCTCAGCTCTCCCTCGAACCATGAGCTTTGCAGCAGCATCTCCTTCAACCATCATAATGAAACCTTACAAAGGAAAGCTACCTCTTTCTATTATCACAGTTATGGTCTGCAGTTTTGTTTTCCTTGCTCTCTTGTACACCGAAAGAATAAGTTTTCTTTCTTCAAGTTCTATTCTCAAATCCAAATCCTGTGCTAGAATAGGTGCTGCTGTAAAAGGTAGTAAGTTACATAGCTAAGCTAAGTAATTCAACCGGAGTTTGTTAATAATTGAAAATTTTTCCTGTTCACAGCTCTATCACTCCAAAAGGATTCTAATGTTCAACTGTAATTGTATAACAGAGGATAAAACTGCTGCGGAGAAGCTAGAAAACCCCGAAATCAATGACAGGTTTGAGTTTGATCCTGAAGAGTGCAATATTGCTAATGGGAAGTGGGTCTTCAACCGTTCTATCGAGCCTTTGTACACAGACAGAAGTTGTCCATACATCGACAGGCAATTTTCTTGTGTAAAAAATGGTCGGCTAGATCTTGACTACCGTCACTGGGAATGGCAGCCAGAGGACTGCAGCTTGCCTGGGTAAGAAACATGTTTCTTTTAGTTTCAGACATTTTTTCATGCCTGAAAGTGAAACTTTTTTTTTTCTTTTTTTGAAGTAATAGTTTCTTTTCTTCTAATGTTTCCATGTGCGTAGATTTAATCCTGAACTTGCACTTAAAAAGCTCCGAGGAAAAAGGCTACTCTTTGCAGGGGATTCCCTGCAAAGAAGTCAATGGGAATCCTTCGTTTGTATGATTGAATGGACTATACTTCCAGAAAAGAAGTCTATGAAACTAGGCAAAGTTCGTTCTGCCTTCAAAGCCAAGGTATTAACACTTGAAAGAGTTTCAAGTTCCTTTGCTGGGCTCGATTGTAAAGCAAAAAGGCTATCCAAATTCAGAAGAGAAAACAAAGCTGATTTATGCTTCCCAATCCTTTTTAACTTTTTTTTTTCAGGAATATAATGCAACTATAGAATTTTACTGGGCTCCATATCTTGTTGAATCCAATACGGATGTCGATGTTTTAGATCCAAAGAAGAGAATACTAAAAGTTGATTCAGTAGCCAAGCACTCCAAACACTGGGAAGGAGCTGATATCCTTGTTTTTAATACTTATGTTTGGTGGATGAGTGGGATTAGGCTGAAGACATTGTAAGTTGAGTTGTGTGTCAAATCCTTTAATTAGTTTTAGTTTAAACAATGCAATTCCTTGTCAGTTAAGCTTTTATAATTTTTTTAAGATTACTTTCTGCTAAGACAGATGGGGTTCCTTCTCAAATGGTGAAGAAGGTTATGCAGAGCTGGATACAGCGGTCGCCTACAAAGTTGGTTTGAAGACATGGGCTAACTGGATTGATTCAACTATAAATCCCAACAAGACTCGTGTTTTTTTCACAACTATGTCCTCTATACATACAAGGTCGGTCTGTCAGTTTGTCTCTTTCTCTTGCATCGCATCGCATGGCTGTGTCTAGTCTAGTAAAGTCTACCTGCAAAAATTCATGTATGAAATTGATCTTTTGCTGTGCAGAAGCGAAGACTGGGGCAGGGAAGATGGGCTGAAATGCTTCAATGAGACAAAGCCAGTGATGAAGAAGAAATACTGGGGAAGTAGCTCTGACAAGAACATGATGCGTGTGGTGGCGGGTGTGTTAAAGAAAATGAAAGTTCCTGTTACAGTTCTCAATATAACACAGCTCTCAGAGTACAGAATTGATGCACATTCATCAATTTATACAGAGACTGGGGGAAGGCTCTTAAATTATAAGGAAAAAGCTGACCCCGGCCACCATGCAGATTGCATCCATTGGTGCCTACCTGGAGTCCCAGATACTTGGAATCAAATCTTTTTAGCTCATTTGTAGAGTTTTCTTTTTCACCCTTCAAAAATAAAATTAAAAAAGAGAGAGAGAGAGAGAGAGAGAGAGAGAGAGAGAGAGAATCCATCCGTCTATAATGAGTTCAAAACTTCTTTTATTTGTATCTGCAGACTGTTTTTTTTTTTTAAAGCTAATTAAGCCTTTTTTTAACAACTGTGACAAAGAAAGAACTTTCGAACTTCCAATCAACAGTAACCACTGATTCAAAATTACTTTAACTAGAAAACATAAATTGGCACTTTGGGCTTGGATTCTAGTCCTCACTCCCACTCCCACACCTCCCGAAAGGCTAAAAGCCCAAGTCCCTCCATTGAGCTACCAAAAAAGAAGCCGAAGTACCGGAGAAAGTCCAGTGGGCAATAACCAGGTAATCGAAGTAAAAATTCGCGCAAAAAAGAACTCACAAGTTTCTCAACCATTCCCTTTGCAAAGCAAAACCCCAACCTTGTCCCTGGCGTCATTGTGAAACGGTACTGGGGTTTATCGAAACACAGCAAGACAAAAGCAAAGAAAGTAGGAATCAATTCATTCAGCCATGGCTACCTCTATTTGGAGAAGCGCTAGTCGTTTTCGAACAAAGTTCAATACCAATACTCTGAGCCAATGCAGATCCTCAGCTCTATCTTCACTCCCAATCGCGGACTCTCTTCACGGTCCATCTCTCTCTTTCTTGCAAACATTTCGCTTGCTTCTTCATTTCTTACTTCTTTCAAAAACAGCCAACAGTATTCTTTCAATATATGATGAGTGCTTGCTCTTTTTTTGCTCCACAGGTCATTCCTGTTGAAGCTGAATTCAACTCCTTCGGAATTTGTGGAATATATCTATCTAATTCTACTATTGCTACTACTGATAATCCAGAGAAGAAATAATCATCATCATCATCATCATCATCAAAAAGCGATCCTAAGGAACCCAAAATGCTGGAGATTCCCAACGAAGCAGCGGTGATACAGGAAAACGTGTTCGCGTCGGGGTACTTTCTTTTGCTTTTCAATTGTTCTCTTTCCGAAATTTCCGCATTTTTGGATAAAAAAAACTTCTGATTTTTGGTGGATTGGATTGGTATTTGCAGCCTGTTTCATGGTTGAGTTTTCTGTTACTGCTGGCCTCTACTGGAATTAGAATCATCCTTTACCATGAAAATGAAAAGAAACGGCATATTGAAGGTACACTTCTACGATGAGTTGTACTTTATGCTTTAAGCTCTGCATTGCTGGGAAAGAAACCATAACAATAAGCAGCTGAAATCTTTTAAAAGTCGTAACTTGCGAGTTTGGGCATCATAATCTGTCTCTTAAATGTCCTAGTTTCATGGTTCTGCGGTTCAAGTGTAAGGCTTTTGGTAGTGTAAGGCTTTTGAAAGTTGTAACCTGTGAGTTCGGCATCATAATGTGTCTCCCAAATATCCTAGTTACATGATTTTCTGGTTCAAGTGAATGGTATTTATCCTTTACTATGACAAAGCAATAAATTCTGGCTGGAAAGAGTTGTTCTGATTCAGCTTGTTGATGAATGAAATATCTCTGATTTTGAATTATAAATCAGTAGTATCATATTGTTTTTTCTTTCCCCCATATATTGATTGAAGTTTTACTGCTGCGGAAATATGCTTCAAGGGCCGTGAAAGAGGGGCATCTGCCGGAGAAGCAGCCATTTGGGGGGGCCATTTAGTCTTATAAACCATGATGGTAAACGTGTTACTGAGAAGGACATTTTGGGGAAGTGGACTTTGGTATATTTCTGCTTCACTCACTCTCCAGATATCTGCCCAGATGAGCTGCAAAAGCTAGCTGCAGCTATTGATAAAATAAATTCGCTCTAGATAGTTATATTTGGCAGGAACATCGAAATTATGAATTCTGTTTCCGTCTAGTTAGCTAAAAAAGTTGCTTATGATCAAAGAAAAGACTTTGATTTTGGATTTTGTATAGAAACAAGAATATGAGACAAGAACTAGTCAGACTAGAAGCATTTCTAGTTACTATATATATATATATTTGTAGTATACTATTTCGATCCACTTGCACGTACTGCTTATATTTGTTTGATCAGAATTTTTTAGCTTTGTAGTTATTTTCCACTTTTGCAGAGTTTCATCCAAAATTAATTGGGTTAACTGGTAACTCTGTTCTGATGGGATAAAGAAAGTTGCTTTGTGCATAGCGAGTTTATTATATGAAGGAAGACAGCAGAGGAAGATTCAGACTACCTTGTTGATCATTCCATAGTCATGTATGTTGGTGTATTTTTATAAAAAATAGAAAACATCTTTTCACCAAACTGATAATATTAGAAAAAAAAAAAAAAACTTTGAAACCATTTAATATTGTAAGTTGAAAAATTTACAGTTTGTTGGAGATGTGCACACGTGCCTTAGTCTGCAGAACTAGTCTTTAGGATGGTTTTATTTGTTGCTTGATTTTAGG
>JBBYHO010508757.1:6915-20795 GCA_038382025.1 Adansonia gregorii | reverse complement strand
ATGTCACTATTATTAAATTTGTTAAATTCAAACTTGGCAAATATAAAAATCAAACGCCTTACAAATGTAGGGTCAGCCTAATTAGTATAAACATTAGTCTAGAGTTATTTACTTATTATTTAAAAAAATTATTACATTTAATATATTATTTCTATAAAATTAAAAACAATAGAATAATTATATTTTACGTGTGTATATATATATATATATTATCTTAACTAATATCAGTATACACTGGGTAATATTTCCAATAGCTAAAATAAAAATATAAAAAAACAAAATTCGTGCAATTAGTAAGAAAAAAAACAAACATTTCAAGGAAAAAGCTGAAGAAAAGGGTTTATATATATATATGAGTTGTAACAGTGTTAGGGAAAGTGAGCGATAGGTAAGGCATGTGATTTTGGGCAGAAAACAATAGCAGCAGGCGAGCAGTAGTAGTAGTGAGTTAAGACTGAAGGGTAGTGGGGGCAACTGCCAGTGGCAAGTAAAAGATTTTATATATCCCTGCGAAATCAATGTCTCCAGATAAAAATAAAATGGAAAGAAAAATCGACATATCTCTCTCTCTTTCTTAGCTAAGGTTGTAATTTTTAAGGCTTTTGGCTAATCCCTTTCCCTTTCCCTTGCCTTTACAGACTGTAGTTCTCCAACTCCCTCCCCAACTTCCGCCATTTTTGACGAATTTCCCTTCCCCCATTTTTGCAATTAGTAAAAAAGCCCATTAAGTTTTTTTTTCTCTCTCGAAAACCCTAACTCCCTTTCTCTCTCTCTCTCTCTCTCTCTCTCTCTCAAGCAGAAGCTTCGGTTTCTGGATTTTTTTTTTTTTGGGTTTGGGATTTTCTAATCAATGAATTAAATGAATCTCTCTTTCTCTTTCGCTTTCTCCTTTTATCTTCTTTTGTTACTGTTGTTTTTGGGGTTAGCTTCTGCATCTGGCGTCGACCCGTCGGAGCTCCGATCTTTACTCGAGTTCAAGAAGGGCATCAAAACCGATCCTTTTGATAAGGTGCTCTCCGTATGGGATCCGGATTCCCGACCTGACCCTACTTCCTGGACCGGCGTCACCCGCGACCCCAACTCCGGTTTCATTGTTTCCATCAACTTAGATGGTCTCGGCCTCGTCGGCGACCTCAAGTTCCATACTCTCACTCCTCTCAAGAGTCTCCAAAACCTTTCCTTGTCGGGCAATGCTTTCACTGGTCGGGTTGCACCCGCATTGGGGTATATAACCTCTCTGCAGCATTTGGATCTGTCAAATAACCAGTTCTTCGGCACGATCCCGGGACGGATCTCGGACCTTTATGGGTTAAATTACTTGAATTTATCGGGTAACAAGTTCGAAGGTGGATTCCCGAGCGGGTTCCGAAATTTACAGCAATTAAGAGTGTTAGATTTACACAACAATGCGCTCCGAGGCGACATAGGCGAGTTACTTAGCGAGTTAAGGAACGTTGAACACGTTGATTTGAGCAGTAACGAGTTTTACGGGGCTTTGTCTGTGGCTGTTGAAAATGTGTCCAGTTTGGCTAATACAGTGCGTTTTGTGAACTTGAGTCATAACCTATTGAATGGTGGGTTTTTTAAAGAGGAAGCGATTGGGTTGTTTAAGAATTTGCAGGTTTTGGATTTGGGTGATAATTTGATTGCCGGTGAGTTGCCAAGTTTTGGTTCGTTGCCAGGTTTACGGGTTCTGAGGCTGGGGAAAAATCAGCTCTTCGGGCCGGTACCAGTGGAGTTGCTGGAGGGTTTTGTTCCGTTGGAAGAGTTGGATCTCAGTCACAATGGATTTACAGGTATTGATTTTTTGGTTTACTTTTCTTTTTCTATTTATTTATTTATTTGTTTGTTTATAATGAAGTTTCACTATTTAGTCAATAGGCTTCTAATTTTCAGGGTTAAATATGTATCTATTTTTGGATTTCAGTTATTGATAGCTATTTTTCTTTATATTTTGATGATACAGACAGAATAATGCCAATATTTAATTTTGTTCTGATTTTCCATGAAAGCAATGTTTTTTCTTTTCTTTTTTTTTTTTTTGGGTCCAGAGAAAGTAATTTTTGGTTAAACATGCACGTTTTTTTGTCTGTTTGGTTTGTAATTATTTGCTTACTAGTTGTCTAACGTTGGAGTTTTACTAGAAGTGTATGAATGTGAAGTGATTTCGGGGGCTGTTACTCGTTGTATTTCATTATTTTGGGATTGAGTTTTCGTTGCAATAATCCTCCGGTCGTATTGTAATTTTTATGAGGGCAATAAGTTGCAAAGAGGTGAAATAGTTTGACAATATGTTCTCTTTTTTAAAAAAAAAAAAAAATTCATGATCTTAAAAATATGTAGGGAAAAAAAATACTTGATTCATATTGATTACTTGAATATAAGGCTGAAGATTCCATCTTGTGTTAAAACTGTTTATGTAGAATCTTTAAAATGCAAAAAGCTAAAATAAAAAGGCATCATGGCTGTTCCTGTTGGCCCTTGAGTGCAAATGAAGGAAAATGTTTTCTTGTTTGTTTGTTGGTTTGTTGCTTTACATACACTGTTTGAGGATTGATGACAGTGTGATGAACTCTTCCTGCATCATAGGTGTGCTTAAGATATGCTTCAAACAAAATATGATACTTGCTTGAGGGGATTCAAGGCGGTTATAGGCTGTGTAACAATTATTCATCTTATAAATCTGAGCTAACTTACTTGCTTTTGCTTAAAGTAGTGATTACTCAATGTGGAAGATTTTATTTACATGGATATCTGGCAAATGCTAATCACTGACTCCGATCAATGAGTTATTTACATGGATTTTGATAAATGCAAATCCCTGAATTCTGTCAATGAAATGTTCAAGTGTAGTAAAAATACAACTCTTTAGTTTTAGTGTTATATTGATGGTAAATAATTTTGGTATGTCAAAATTTAATCCCGAACGCATTTCTGTTCTTTTATGAACTTCGTGTTGCACTAATTCTGTTCTGTGCCCGTTTGAATGTGTGGATATCTAAAGTTATCTGATATCTTACATAGCACTGAAATTCTCCTTAGCCTATTTGACTGTACAGATATCTGAATTCATCTAATATTTTGTATCTTATGAAATCTGTACAGGTTCAATTCATGTAGTTAACTCTACAACTTTGAAGGTTCTGAATCTTTCTTCTAATCAGTTGTCTGGTGATTTGCCCTCTTCTCTAAGAAGTTGTGAAATAGTCGATTTGAGCGGCAACATGATCTCTGGTGACATATCTGTTATGCAGAATTGGGAAGCCTCTTTGTTGGTTCTTGATTTGAGTTCAAACGACCTCTCAGGAAACCTGTCAAACTTGTCTCACTTTGAAGATTTAAACACATTTAATCTTAGGAATAATTCTCTTGTTGGTACATTGCCTTCTCTATTGGATGCCTCTCCAAGATTAGTTTTTGTTGAACTCAGTTTGAATCAACTCACTGGGCCTATTCCTGGTAGTTTCTTCACTTCTATAGCATTGAAAAGTCTGAATCTTTCAGGAAATCATTTCACTGGACCAATTCCTCTTCAAGGTTCACGTGTTAATGAATTGCTTGTTATGTCGTCTTATCCACAAATGGAGTCTCTTGATCTCTCCTACAATTCTTTGACAGGTGGTTTGCCTTCTGAGATTGGTAACATAGCTACACTGAAACTGCTGAATCTTGCAGACAATGACCTATCAGGCCAGCTGCCTAGTGAATTAAGCAAACTTAGTACTTTAGAATACCTTGATTTATCTGGAAACAACTTTGAAGGCAAAATCCCTGATAAGCTTTCACCTAGCCTTAATGGATTTAATGTTTCCTATAATGATCTGTCAGGTCCTGTTCCGGAAAATTTGAGAGGCTTCCCGAGGTCTGCATTTTTTCCTGGAAACAGGTTGCTAATTTTCCCTAATGGCATGCCATCAAACACTGCTCAAGTTCATGCCCCTGATCATGTGAAACATCATCATCCAAGGGCTAATGTTAGAGTTGCAATCATTGTTGCCTCAGTTGTAGCTGCTCTAATGATTGTTTTTGTATTATTGGCATATCACCGAGCACAACTTAAAGAATTTCATGGAAGAAGTGGATTTAGTGAAACTACTGGAGGTGATGCAAAGTCAGGCAGGCTTTCACGACCTTCTGTTTTCAAGTTCCACTCAAATGTCCAGACGCCACAAACTTCATTGAGTTTTTCAAATGATCACTTGCTTACTTCAAATTCTAGGTCATTGTCTGGACAGCAAGAATTTGTTGCTGAAATCTTTGAGAATGATGCACCTGAGAGAGTCACAACCTCTTCAGCGTCTGTGAATGCTAATCTGCTTGACAATGAGCCGGCAACATCTGGGAGGAAATCCTCCCCAGGCTCTCCATTACCATCGTCACCGCATTTTATAGAATCATTTGAACAGCCTGTGATGTTGGATGTGTGCTCGCCAGATCGTTTGGTTGGAGAGTTGCTCTTTCTTGATACTTCATTAACATTCACTATTGAGGAGTTATCTCGAGCTCCAGCAGAAGTTCTTGGCAGAGGCAGCCATGGAACTCTGTATAAAGCTACTTTGCGTAATGGACATATGTTGACTGTGAAATGGTTGCGTGTAGGACTGGTTAAACATAAGAAAGAATTTGCTAAAGAGGTTAAAAAGATAGGATCTGTAAGGCATCCTAACTTTGTTCCAGTCCGAGCCTACTACTGGGGCCCAAGGGAACAAGAGAGGCTTCTTCTTGCAGATTATATCCAGTGTGATAGCTTGGCTTTGCATCTCTATGGTAAGTGCTTTCAGTTATTTTCTTTTCTTTTATTGTTTGTGATTGTTTTACAAAGTCCGAATGTTTGTTGGCAAGTTATTTCCTTGAAGTCTTTGAAGTTATCTCATCACATGGACTATGATTTTTGTTGTCTTGTCTGTCATCTCTTTTTCTATTTTTTGTGCTAGATTTGCTTATTGTTCGTGCATGTTAATATCTTTTGGTTTGCTGTTAGACCTTTATTTTTCTTGGCAGCTACTAGTCATGGTGACACTGAAATCAATTATAAGACAGTGCATATTAAAATTACTGCAGTCAACATATCTAGGACTAGTTTTTTTTTTTAAGTATGTCCAACTTTATGTCCTTGGGATACTTGCCGAGTGCTGCCCTACCTCAATTTTGACGGGAGTTTTAGTTACTCATCTTATTCAATATGGCCTGCTGTGTATTTGTGTGCATGTTATGGGATTTGGAAAGTCAAGTCTCTTCATGTCATTCCCTAAGATCTGTAGCAGGATCTAGAAACAGAATCTTGGAGTGTGTTTGTCGATGGGTCAGTGTTTTACCATCAAACGATTATGAAGTTAAACAGGATGACGTGTATGTTGATGGGTGTATGAGATCACTGTTGAGGTCTCTTGTGATTGTTTTGAACTAGCTATGGGAGACGCAATTGATGCACTGATCTGATGCTCAACTGGGATTTTGACCTCCTTGGAGATCAAATTATATTAAATCAGTGTCAAATGAACCTGACTGCTGTCAGAATTTCTCAGTTCACTTGTATGAGGTGGTCAATTAAACCTAAAATTAGGTGTTCTTGCTCATTCCATAATCATTTTAGATTGCCATTTTTCACAATTACTGATACCTAGACTTTCACTCTAATCATGAGTTAGGCGGTATTTATTACATCTAATTTTTCGTGTGGTTTTGTGATATTCTTTGCATCAATGCTGGTTACAGATTTTAGAATGATATCAAATACCTCTCATTTAAGAAGAACGGATATAGTTATTTCAGATGACAAGACTTTTTAGATCCTCTCCAAATGAACTTGTCATCAATCCGCTTAGGGAAACTTTGAAAACGATATCTTGTAGGTCAAACAACATGGCAGTAGTCAAGAAATGAGGGTGCTAATTTAAGCAGAATACAAATGTAGATGGTAGATACCTTTGAATCCGGTTTAGTTTTGGGTCTCTGTGCTAGTCTTGTAGGTTAACTTCTTTTACATTTAGCTTCTTTTCCCTTCCCTATAGCCTATGTTACTGGGATATGGGTGTGAGTGTCAGACCGATATATTCAATTTTTTTTCAAGATTTCTATGTATTTGGAGGTTCTTGGAGAATCATATTCCCGTACTCATATCTGAATATGCATCAATACGGATACTTAAAGAAGCATAAAGAGTCGGAGCAACATAGCCCATGACACGCCTTGTTGCTTTTCTTCCTTGTGAAAAGATGGAGCAGGAAGTTGAAAAGAATCTTTGCAGTGTCCTTGTCCTGTTCTTGGCAATATGGCAATTTGTCTCAGTTGATTGTTGTATTTGATGGATTCTTCCTCTTTGATCACCTTATTTGCTAATTGCAACAACTATCAGAATTCATGAGTAACAGGTTCATGGTGAAGAAATATTCAAACATGTGCGGTCTTAATAACAATAGGTTTTAAATTTTTAAAATTTTTCATAAATGGAGGATGAAATTACAAGTTGAAGTTTGAAATAGTAGAATAGTTATCTTTTCTCTGACTCAATTGAAGAGAAGTTGTTTGTTTTTTGGTTTTACACTGTGGCTTACATTATTGGAATGAAGCTATATGTTTCTCTTATATGATGTGACAAACAAGAAGTAAAGGTTATTGTTAAATTTGCTAGTGTCAGACAGTGTTATGCTTCCATCATGGTTAGCGTTGTTGTTACATACACGAGGCACTGTTGTCATGCACTGATTTAACACTTAAGATGGGCAGGGTTTCATTACAATTGTCTTTCAATCTTGAATTACATGTTTGTACGGTTATGTTGCAGGTGTTCACGAATTCGTGGAGATTCTGCTTTTATGTTTTCATTTGATATGTGTGATTTATGTTTTAATGCAGAGACTACACCTCGGAGGTACTCCCCATTATCATTCAGCCAAAGACTGAAAATTGCTGTGGAAGTTGCTCAGAGTTTGTTATACCTCCATGATAGAAGCCTGGTACATGGAAACCTAAAACCGACAAATATACTCCTTATGGACCGTGATTTCCATGCATGCCTCACTGATTATTGCCTTCACCGGCTGATGACACCAACTGGCATTGCAGAGCAGATATTGAATCTGGGAGCCCTAGGATATCGTGCTCCCGAGCTTGCTTTAGCATCTAAACCAGTCCCATCATTCAAGGCTGATGTGTATGCTTTTGGAGTGATCCTGATGGAATTGTTAACGAGAAGAAGTGCAGGCGACATAATATCGGGTCAATCAGGAGCGGTGGATCTGACAGATTGGGTTCAGTTATGTGATCAAGAAGGACGAGGAATGGACTGTATTGACAGGGACATTGCTGGTGGGGAAGAACACACAAAAGCCATGGATGATTTGCTTGCTATATCACTAAGGTGTATTCTTCCAGTAAACGAAAGGCCTAACATCAGACAAGTATTTGAGGATCTCTGTTCAATATCCGTCTGAAATTTTTGTACATTCATCTTGGAATTCATTTTTTTTGTCATTCCTTGATCACATTGTTGATTTCTTTTTCCTTCCTTCATATTAATTTTTTTTTTCTCCTTTTCAATTAGTTTTCGGCCTTGTGATTTTGGGCTAGTTATCACATTTCTTTTCCTCGAAAATTTTCTATATTTTCTTGTAAAGTGACCACTGATCCATTGGCATTTGATTATTTGACAGTGTTTCCAGTTTGATCCATTCGCATTGATTATTTGACGCTGTTTACGGTTCTATTGTCAATTTAAAAAAAAACACAAATTTTCTCGTCGCATCTGTATAAATCACTACTTGAAGATCTTAACCAAGCTGAAGACTGGAATTTTCTTGTGAAGTGACTTCCAAGATTATTCCTTAATTTCATTTTGATCCTTTTTCCCCTTTATATCTTATGCAAATTATTAGAGAGAAAGAGACGAACAGATTTTTGTTTGACACATACATCTCATATTTACAGAACAATGCCCTCATCCTACAAAATTCATAACGAGCCCAGGATATCTTTTCCCAATCCCTCTTACTTTTGGACTTACAAACGCTTATACACGAGAATATAGATAATTATCTTTAAATACCAACATATCATTTACTAGGAAGGAAAAACCCAAAAAGAAAAACCCAACTTTTTTCCTATTTTCCTTTTAAGATTATATGCCCCACCTTTTGAGTTTTGAAAAAACCCTGAAGAGTATTATATTTGTTTTAATCATCTTTCCTCAGTGTCTTTTCCATGTTTCTGACGACTTCCAAGACAGTGGCGTTGCAAAAGAAACATCTTTGATAATTTAAAAGATGTCTAGTTATGCAACCATAGCAAGATGTATGGGAACATGGTGCAAACTTTGCATCTGCTTCGCAAGCATAACAGATGCAGCATGTCCCATCTTCACCATTACTTTCTCCACATTGAAGCCCCTCAATCTTCTGTGACTCACTACGGCTGACAAGTTGGCTGAAGAAATTCTCTAGTTGACAAACTTTATGAACATATGTTTCTCCTCTAAAACATGTAGCCTGCAAATTAGAGGGCATAAAAGAAAATTAAGACCATCTAAGTAGTGATTTGCAGTCCTGAAATGAAATGAAAATTTTCCCTCAGGCTTTGCAAACACCCATGCAAATGACGTAAAGCATGAAGAAACATGATGAATTCCTGGAGACAATAAGGCTGAAAGTACTAACCCAGTTATACTCTAACATGTACTGGAAACTATAATGCACGGTTTCAGGGCAGTCCATGCTTGCAAACACGCCCACAACATCATTCTGTTCCTTAAATTCTGACTCCTCACTAGCATCCAACAAATTCGCAATGATCTCTACCAGAGGGGCTAATATCATGCCTCTGTTTACTTTCTCTAAAGATTGACCATGCCGCCTAAGTGACCTGTTGATACAAAAGCTACAGTATAAGTAAAAGGAACATAATCAAGTGTTCGATAATTTCACGCTTTTTATATAAGTAATACAGCTATATATATCTAGTTCAACTAAAAACAAAGCCAATTTGTAAGACCAGTCAGTTCAGACATCTAAAATAAAGATCATCTGAAATTTGAAACTTTCAGTGTGTCCACTGGCATATGCAAGATATGTCCACTGAAATTTGAAATTTTCAAATGAGAAAAAAAAATGAGAACACGCCTAACATATATATATATATATATATATATATATATAACACTATGATGAGATAATAGATCCAAAATGCTAGTTCATTAAATGTCTTGCATGCAGCTTCATAAGAGGAGATCAAGCAACTTATTGCCTCTCCTATACACAATGGATTAAAGCATCAATTTGCACAGTGATATGGGCATTGGACGCTACAATTTAAAATGAAAAAGACAGCCCTTTAAGTTAACTCAGCCAGCAGACGACTTACAAGTCAAAAAACTCAGCATCTGCTGCTGAAGTTATATGGTTCAGAATAAAGACAATCAACTCAGTCAGTCTTCGAAGGTTAGTATCAGGCCCCGAGAGGAATGCTTGAGGGATCTCCTGGGTGCAGACCTCCAAAAGCCTTGCAAGATTACATGAGAGATCAAATATGACACAACATTTCCTCTGCTGAAACTCCAGTACCTGCAAAAACATTTCTATAACATCAAATCATAGATTGAAAGGAAGATGCGCTCAGATGGACAGAAAAGGCCAGGGCTATCATCACATATGGCAGGCAGTACATGAAAAACTGACAGAACGTTCTAGCCATAAATTGAAATAGGATATGTAAGGAGTCCTTCTGTTACCATAAAAATATGGGTGAAATGCACAAACCCTCACATAATATGAGAAAGGGCACTAATCCCCCTCTTGTTTGAAAATGTCAATTTATGCCACTGTTGAGGAGGTTAGTCAGCCAGTTAGTATTATCATAACTTAACGCCATGTCACCCATATATGGTAAAATCTGGCCAATATGGCATTATAGGACTAACTGGTTCACTAACTCTCTTAATGGTCAAAGGGATAAAGTGGCATCTTTAAACAAGAATGGGGTTAGTGTCCTTTCACATATTGTGTAGAGGGTTTGTGTATTTCACCCTAAAATATTCAGCCGACAAGATAAAACCACCTTTGATTTTATTCTTCCAAGCAAAGGAAAAAAAAATAATAAAGAACTGCAACTTTACTTATCATCTCTTTTTATTGAAAAAAAGAGGGGCAAAGACAGCTCGCAATCACATTCATTCTTTCCGGAGATCAAAAGCCCAAACTACGCCAAGGGCAATGATAGGAAAAATCTATTGTGGACTTAGAACTGGTTTTCCAACCCCAGCAAATTTTCAGTAAAAATCAGTAATTTTTGCCCTCAATGTCAGTTTCAGCAACAAGCCCAAAATATGAATAAGTGATATTGTCGAGAAATCTCTCATACCAGTTTCACATTCAATGCTAATTATTCCTGAGATGCAAGCAGTGTAACTTCTATTCTACAACAAAAGTGACAAAATCATTTACAATCCCACAAATGCCGAACAGCAAATATAAGGAGCCACGTCTAAAATGAAATATTCAAGACAGTGAGATAAATTTTAGCAAGTTATAATGCTACACTGCTATTGAAATATTCAAGACAGTAAGATAAATTTTAGCAAGTTATAATGCTACACTGCTGACAATGATGGGAACCACACATGATATTTTTTAACCCTAATGTTATTTAGCCATGTTTGAACCCCCAGAACTCTTAGAAACCAGCCATTCTACCAAAATTCATAATATAGCATTTCTTCATTATTCCTCTTTTTGTATTTATATGATCTCAATAAATATTGGAGAGTATTCACCTGACATAAATTTCCTTGCACAGCTCAATCATTTCATCAACATCTTCTCCACATTCAGCTATAAGTACATAAAAATTGGACACCGCGTGTCATCCATGAAATACAAAGAAATAGGAATAAACTAGCACTAACGGTATATTAGATTGCTTTCGAAAATCGGAGGAAGAAAAAGGCATATTATAAATTCAAAATTTTGTCAATTATCTGGATTTGACAGACCATGACATAATAGTCACACAAGAAGAAAAAAAAAATTATGACAAGAAACACAATATTTGGATTCCATCCATTCACCTTAACCCTTTCCCAGTCCAAAAAGGTAGTGGCATTTACGAGGGCAATTCAGTACTGCCATGGTTTGGAACTGAGTGTCAGCCTTTTCAAAGAAAAGGTGTGTTTATCATATTGTTTTTTTTTTAATTGTTATTTTCAACTTTATCCTTGATGCCGACTCCATGAATGTTGCGGAAAAAGATAGTTATATATAACCTCGAAAAGATGAGAACCATTAAGTTAAGAACCAAATTGGTAACGAGATAAATAGTATGCAGACAAGAAGCATAAGTGCACAACCTCCAAAAGGGTTATTTAAAATAACATAAGAGGAAGATAATTGTTGGATTCTGAACATATTATACCTGGTATTTTTCTTGCATTTCTCGAATGGAAACTGAGAATTCAGTCATTGTCCAGCTGAGAGTGTTAAATAGACGATTGAGAAAATCTGAGAACAACTTTTCATCACTGATGCAAGCTTCACGCAGCAGTCTCTTTTAAAATAAAGAGCCCCAAATAGGGTAAAAGTTAGAAACAGAAGTGATTTCAGGGGAAAAAGGGATGAACAATAAGCATTAGTGATGGTTCACTATTCACCTGGAAAATAACTGAGGATGATGATGATTCTCCATGCTTTGAAGAACCAAATCCAGAACCCTTGCAAAGACGCAGAAGAATATGTGTAACCGGAATCCAAGATCGGCTATCAAAAGCCGACAATAATGCCCTTGGCATCCTCTGTTTGGCTGCTTCATTTATTTCAAAAGCAGCCAAATACTCCCTGTACTGCACCAGGACTGATATTGAATGGAGAAGAAGATCTCTTAAATCTGCACTTGATATCCTAGGATCGTTGAAGTGGGTAACTACAAATGTCACCTGCCGAACACCCAAAAATTCAGACAACTCAGACTGAACAAAGAAGAAAAATCCAAAAACTACTTCAGAGTTCACTCTGTATGCATAAAATATGTTTAGATTTCGGAAGATAACAAGGTTATGTGCTTTTCGGAATTCTGAAATTAGGAAACTATTGAATGGAACATGTCATTTTCCTAACCACCACAAAAAACAAACAGAATAGAAACTGATTATTAAAGCTCTAAATGCATATTATTCTGCATCTTCTAAATGTATAATCAGCAATGTCCATAGCTAAACAGTAAATCCGGCATAAGATTGCTCAAAACAAACTCTGATGAGAGTAAACTGTAGATAACTAGAAGAACAAATTTCAAAACTCAAGACAAACAACAAAATCAGATCAATAGGCAAAACATACAAATGAAGTAAGTCCTTGCTTGATAAATATTGCAGGCGGGACAAATGGAGGATCGCTCTTACGTAAGACATGAAAGCAGTCAACCTGAAAAAATAACCAGAGAAATTACTACCCATCAAGTAACAAAAATGGAAACCAGACATAAATGCACCAAATAAGAATCTGGTAAGGCCCATATACCAATTCAAACATAGCAATGTCCTCTATCAGCAAATTCTAAAATATATTTATGATGACTATTAAATATAGAGCAAACTGACTGGGAAAAACTCAAATCATCCAGCAATATTTTTTTAATAGGTAATATATCTTGCCAGCATAAATGTTGATAGCATTCACCGCCATTGATTTCTCAAAAACCAAAACGAAGAAGACTCTTGGTTGAGTTCCATTTAGCAGCTTCATCAAGTAGCTTGCCAATTGGAAATGAAATTCAAAGTCTTCTTTGTTCTAATTCACTTATAAACTGTGATTACTTTATAGTAGTATATGTTTTGAAAGGATGAAGACGTGTTTTGTGTATAACAACCAATTTTAAGAATCAGTGAAAGAACATCTTTTCCACGCAATATGCAACACAAATTTAAATTGCAAGTTTACCTACTTTCGCTGAAGCCAATTATAGTCTTATTTTGGTTTAAATAGGAAACAAAGCATAACATAGTTAAAGGAATAGTGTTTTACCAGAGCTTCAACGTAAAACTCAGGGATGTAAATAAACACTGAATCCAATTTGCTAAGAACCAGTAGCAATTGCACAATCCACATGCAAGTGGCATACATTCCTCTCTGCTTCCATCGAGAAAATAGAGAGACCCGATACCTGTACAGCAAGACAAAGAAAAAAAAAACCTATGAGCATATACAGGGACTCGACTAAACTAATTTCACCTGTTAGTAATTAGAATTTGAACTTTCATTCAAACAAATAAATGAAAGATGAACCATATCTTCCAGTTCTAATTTCTCAAAACAGTGATGAGCAAGATTGAGAAACATCCATTTACAAGCAAGTGCACAGACACAAAGCACGCATGCTTATAGGCATAAAGTGCATCTTCCAATTCTAACTTCATAAACGGGGAGTAAATAAAGGCAAAAAGGCTCAGATAGATGACATACAGATCTGTCCATTGTCGGGTTACCTGCCTGGCCCAGTAGGCCCATACAAGTCAAGCCTTGGATAAGATTCTCATAAGTTCAGGCAAGCCTAGCCTGACCCAAATTACTATTTTAATAATAAAAATATTTTTATTTAAAATTAATCATAAAATATATATAAATATTAATATAAAAGTAATATCTTAATATGATTATGAAAGGTAAAACAGGCATTCAGGCTGGCCCAACCCAAGCAAAGAAATTTCAAAAAATCAGGCAACAGCCCCACCCAGCCTATGGACAGGTCTAATGATGTCGATATAACATTCAATTGCCTTACATCTGACCTAAATCTCCTTCATAGATGTCAGATTGATAGTTAGATGCCATAAGACACCACAGAAGAAGGCATAAAAGAATCTTTAGAAAGGATACAAACATATCAAGTGAAAAAAAGGG